>CAXIIO010000355.1:147863-272591 GCA_964028335.1 Altica lythri | reverse complement strand
TTTTTGATAAAAATATCGATTAATTGTGTTTATAATCGATTAATTTAAGCGTATTTATCGATTTTTTATCGAAAATAATGAAGGAATGTTTGAAATATTAACGGATTTTTAATTTTTGATATTTGTGATGCTCACTAAGAAAAAGAAGAAGAATTGTAAAATATTCAATACAATAGCAATTTTTGATAAAAATATCGATTAATTTGTGTTTATAATCGATTAATTAAGCGTATTTATCGATTTTTAATCGAAAATAATGAAGGATGTTTGAAATATTAACGGATTTTTAATTTTTGATATTTGTCATGCTCACTAAGAAAAGAAGAAGAATTGTAAAATATTCAATAAAATAGCAATTTTTGATAAAAATATCGATTAATTTGTGTTTATAATCGATTATTTAAGCTTATTTATCGATTTTTTATCGAAAATAATGAAGGATGTTTGAAATATTAACGGATTTTTAATTTTTGATATTTGTCATGCTCACTAAGAAAAAGAAGAAGAATTGTAAAATATTCAATAAAAAAGCAATTTTTGATAAAAATATCGATTAATTTGTGTTTATAATCGATTAATTAAGCGTATTTATCGATTTTTTATCGAAAAATAATGAAGGATGTTTGAAATATTAAACGGATTTTTAATTTTTGATATTTGTCATGCTCACTAAGAAAAAGAAGAAGAATTGTAAAATATTCAATAAAAAAGCAATTTTTGATAAAAATATCGATTAATTTGTGTTTATAATCGATTAATTAAGCGTATTTATCGATTTTTTATCGAAAATAATGAAGGATGTTTGAAATATTAACGGATTTTTAATTTTTGATATTTGTCATGCTCACTAAGAAAAAGAAGAAGAATTGTAAAATATTCAATAAAAAAGCAATTTTTGATAAAAATATCGATTAATTTGTGTTTATAATCGATTAATTAAGCGTATTTATCGATTTTTATCGAAAATAATGAAGGATGTTTGAAATATTAACGGATTTTTAATTTTTGATATTTGTCATGCTCACTAAGAAAAAGAAGAAGAATTGTAAAATATTCAATAAAATAGCAATTTTTGATAAAAATATCGATTAATTTGTGTTTATAATCGATTAATTAAGCGTATTTATCGATTTTTTATCGAAAATAATGAAGGATGTTTGAAATATTAACGGATTTTTAATTTTTGATATTTGTCATGCTCACTAAGAAAAAGAAGAAGAATTGTAAAATATTCAATAAAAAAGCAATTTTTGATAAAAATATCGATTAATTTGTGTTTATAATCGATTAATTAAGCGTATTTATCGATTTTTTATCGAAAATAATGAAGGATGTTTGAAATATTAACGGATTTTTAATTTTTTGATATTTGTCATGCTCACTAAGAAAAAGAAGAAGAATTGTAAAATATTCAATAAAATAGCAATTTTTGATAAAAATATCGATTAATTTGTGTTTATAATCGATTAATTAAGCGTATTTATCGATTTTTTATCGAAAATAATGAAGGATGTTTGAAATATTAACGGATTTTTAATTTTTGATATTTGTCATGCTCACTAAGAAAAGAAGAAGAATTGTCAGATATTCAATAAAATCGCAATTTTTGATAAAAATATCGATTAATTTGTGTTTATAATCGATTAATTAAGCTATTTATCGATTTTTTATCGAAAATAATGAAGGATGTTTGAAATATTAACGGATTTTTAATTTTTGATATTTGGCATGCTTACTAAGAAAAAGAAGAAGAATTGTCAGATATTCAATAAAATCGCAATTTTTGATAAAAATATCGATTAATTTGTGTTTATAATCGATTATTTAAGCTTATTTATCGATTTTTTATCGAAAATAATGAAGGATGTTTGAAATATTAACGGATTTTTAATTTTTGATATTTGTCATGCTCACTAAGAAAAAGAAGAAGAATTGTAAAATATTCAATAAAAAAGCAATTTTTGATAAAAATATCGATTAATTTGTGTTTATATAATCGATTAATTAAGCGTATTTATCGATTTTTTATCGAAAATAATGAAGGATGTTTGAAATATTAACGGATTTTTAATTTTTGATATTTGGCATGCTTACTAAGAAAAAGAAGAAGAATTGTCAGATATTCAATAAAATCGCAATTTTTGATAAAAATATCGATTAATTTGTGTTTATAATCGATTATTTAAGCTTATTTTATCGATTTTTTATCGAAAATAATGAAGGATGTTTGAAATATTAACGGATTTTTAATTTTTGATATTTGTCATGCTCACTAAGAAAAAGAAGAAGAATTGTAAAATATTCAATAAAAAAGCAATTTTTGATAAAAATATCGATTAATTTGTGTTTATAATCGATTAATTAAGCGTATTTATCGATTTTTTATCGAAAATAATGAAGGATGTTTGAAATATTAACGGATTTTTAATTTTTGATATTTGGCATGCTCACTAAGAAAAAGAAGAAGAATTGTCAGATATTCAATAAAATCGCAATTTTTGATAAAAATATCGATTAATTTGTGTTTATAATCGATTATTTAAGCTTATTTATCGATTTTTTATCGAAAATAATGAAGGATGTTTGAAATATTAACGGATTTTTAATTTTTGATATTTGGCATGCTCACTAAGAAAAAGAAGAAGAATTGTCAGATATTCAATAAAATCGCAATTTTTGATAAAAATATCGATTAATTTGTGTTTATAATCGATTATTTAAGCTTATTTATCGATTTTTTATCGAAAATAATGAAGGATGTTTGAATTATTAACGGATTTTTAATTTTTGATATTTGGCATGCTCACTAAGAAAAAGAAGAAGAATTGTCAGATATTCAATAAAATCGCAATTTTTGATAAAAATATCGATTAATTTGTGTTTATAATCGATTAATTAAGCGTATTTATCGATTTTTTATCGAAAATAATGAAGGATGTTTGAAATATTAACGGATTTTTAATTTTTGATATTTGTCATGCTCACTAAGAAAAAGAAGAAGAATTGTAAAATATTCAATAAAAAAGCAATTTTTGATAAAAATATCGATTAATTTGTGTTTATAATCGATTAATTAAGCGTATTTATCGATTTTTTATCGAAAATAATGAAGGATGTTTGAAATATTAACGGATTTTTAATTTTTGATATTTGGCATGCTTACTAAGAAAAAGAAGAAGAATTGTCAGATATTCAATAAAATCGCAATTTTTGATAAAAATATCGATTAATTTGTGTTTATAATCGATTATTTAAGCTTATTTATCGATTTTTTATCGAAAATAATGAAGGATGTTTGAAATATTAACGGATTTTTAATTTTTGATATTTGTCATGCTCACTAAGAAAAAGAAGAAGAATTGTAAAATATTCAATAAAAAAGCAATTTTTGATAAAAATATCGATTAATTTGTGTTTATAATCGATTAATTAAGCGTATTTATCGATTTTTTATCGAAAATAATGAAGGATGTTTGAAATATTAACGGATTTTTAATTTTTGATATTTGGCATGCTCACTAAGAAAAAGAAGAAGAATTGTCAGATATTCAATAAAATCGCAATTTTTGATAAAAATATCGATTAATTTGTGTTTATAATCGATTATTTAAGCTTATTTATCGATTTTTTATCGAAAATAATGAAGGATGTTTGAATTATTAAACGGATTTTTAATTTTTGATATTTGGCATGCTCACTAAGAAAAAGAAGAAGAATTGTCAGATATTCAATAAAATCGCAATTTTTGATAAAAATATCGATTAATTTGTGTTTATAATCGATTATTTAAGCTTATTTATCGATTTTTTATCGAAAATAATGAAGGATGTTTGAATATTAACGGATTTTTAATTTTTGATATTTGGCATGCTCACTAAGAAAAAGAAGAAGAATTGTCAGATATTCAATAAAATCGCAATTTTTGATAAAAATATCGATTAATTTGTGTTTATAATCGATTAATTAAGCGTATTTATCGATTTTTTATCGAAAATAATGAAGGATGTTTGAAATATTAACGGATTTTTAATTTTTGATATTTGTCATGCTCACTAAGAAAAAGAAGAAGAATTGTAAAATATTCAATAAAAAAGCAATTTTTGATAAAAATATCGATTAATTTGTGTTTATAATCGATTAATTAAGCGTATTTATCGATTTTTAATCGAAAATAATGAAGGATGTTTGAAATATTAACGGATTTTTAATTTTTGATATTTGTCATGCTTACTAAGAAAAAGAAGAAGAATTGTAACATATTCAATAAAATAGCAATTTTTGATAAAAATATCGATTAATTTGTGTTTATAATCGATTAATTAAGCGTATTTATCGATTTTTTATCGAAAATAATGAAGGATGTTTGAAATATTAACGGATTTTTAATTTTTGATATTTGTCATGCTCACTAAGAAAAAGAAGAAGAATTGTAAAATATTCAATAAAAAAGCAATTTTGATAAAAATATCGATTAATTTGTGTTTATAATCGATTAATTAAGCGTATTTATCGATTTTTTATCGAAAATAATGAAGGATGTTTGAAATATTAACGGATTTTTAATTTTTGATATTTGGCATGCTCACTAAGAAAAAGAAGAAGAATTGTCAGATATTCAATAAAAATCGCAATTTTTGATAAAAATATCGATTAATTTGTGTTTATAATCGATTATTTAAGCTTATTTATCGATTTTTTATCGAAAATAATGAAGGATGTTTGAAATATTAACGGATTTTTAATTTTTGATATTTGGCATGCTTACTAAGAAAAAGAAGAAGAATTGTCAGATATTCAATAAAATCGCAATTTTTGATAAAAATATCGATTAATTTGTGTTTATAATCGATTATTTAAGCTTATTTATCGATTTTTTATCGAAAATAATGAAGGATGTTTGAAATATTAACGGATTTTTAATTTTTGATATTTGCATGCTCACTAAGAAAAAGAAGAAGAATTGTCAGATATTCAATAAAATCGCAATTTTTGATAAAAATATCGATTAATTTGTGTTATAATCGATTAATTAAGCGTATTTATCGATTTTTTATCGAAAATAATGAAGGATGTTTGAAATATTAACGGATTTTTAATTTTTGATATTTGTCATGCTCACTAAGAAAAAGAAGAAGAATTGTAAAATATTCAATACAATAGCAATTTTTGATAAAAATATCGATTAATTTGTGTTTATAATCGATTAATTAAGCGTATTTATCGATTTTTAATCGAAAATAATGAAGGATGTTTGAAATATTAACGGATTTTTAATTTTTGATATTTGTCATGCTCACTAAGAAAAAGAAGAAGAATTGTAAAATATTCAATAAAATAGCAATTTTTGATAAAAATATCGATTAATTTGTGTTTATAATCGATTATTTAAGCTTATTTATCGATTTTTTATCGAAAATAATGAAGGATGTTTGAAATATTAACGGATTTTTAATTTTTGATATTTGTCATGCTCACTAAGAAAAAGAAGAAGAATTGTAAAATATTCAATAAAAAAGCAATTTTTGATAAAAATATCGATTAATTTGTGTTTATAATCGATTAATTAAGCGTATTTATCGATTTTTTATCGAAAATAATGAAGGATGTTTGAAATATTAACGGATTTTTAATTTTTGATATTTGTCATGCTCACTAAGAAAAAGAAGAAGAATTGTAAAATATTCAATAAAAAAGCAATTTTTGATAAAAATATCGATTAATTTGTGTTTATAATCGATTATTTAAGCGTATTTATCGATTTTTTATCGAAAATAATGAAGGATGTTTGAAATATTAACGGATTTTTAATTTTTGATATTTGTCATGCTCACTAAGAAAAAGAAGAAGAATTGTAAAATATTCAATAAAAAAGCAATTTTTGATAAAAATATCGATTAATTTGTGTTTATAATCGATTAATTAAGCGTATTTATCGATTTTTTATCGAAAATAATGAAGGATGTTTGAAATATTAACGGATTTTTAATTTTTGATATTTGTCATGCTCACTAAGAAAAAGAAGAAGAATTGTAAAATATTCAATAAAAACGCAATTTTGATAAAAATATCGATTAATTTGTGTTTATAATCGATTAATTAAGCGTATTTATCGATTTTTTATCGAAAATAATGAAGGATGTTTGAAATATTAACGGATTTTTAATTTTTGATATTTGTCATGCTCACTAAGAAAAAGAAGAAGAATTGTAAAATATTCAATAAAAAAGCAATTTTTGATAAAAATATCGATTAATTTGTGTTTATAATCGATTAATTAAGCGTATTTATCGATTTTTTATCGAAAATAATGAAGGATGTTTGAAATATTAACGGATTTTTAATTTTTGATATTTGTCATGCTCACTAAGAAAAAGAAGAAGAATTGTAAAATATTCAATAAAATAGCAATTTTTGATAAAAATATCGATTAATTTGTGTTTATAATCGATTAATTAAGCGTATTTATCGATTTTTTATCGAAAATAATGAAGGATGTTGAAATATTAACGGATTTTTAATTTTTGATATTTGGCATGCTCACTAAGAAAAAGAAGAAGAATTGTCAGATATTCAATAAAATCGCAATTTTTGATAAAAATATCGATTAATTTGTGTTTATAATCGATTATTTAAGCTTATTTATCGATTTTTTATCGAAAATAATGAAGGATGTTTGAATATTAACGGATTTTTAATTTTTGATATTTGGCATGCTTACTAAGAAAAAGAAGAAGAATTGTCAGATATTCAATAAAATCGCAATTTTTGATAAAAATATCGATTAATTTGTGTTTATAATCGATTATTTAAGCTTATTTATCGATTTTTTATCGAAAATAATGAAGGATGTTTGAAATATTAACGGATTTTTAATTTTTGATATTTGTCATGCTCACTAAGAAAAAGAAGAAGAATTGTAAAATATTCAATAAAAAAGCAATTTTTGATAAAAATATCGATTAATTTGTGTTTATAATCGATTAATTAAGCGTATTTATCGATTTTTTATCGAAAATAATGAAGGATGTTTGAAATATTAACGGATTTTTAATTTTTGATATTTGGCATGCTTACTAAGAAAAAGAAGAAGAATTGTCAGATATTCAATAAAATCGCAATTTTTGATAAAAATATCGATTAATTTGTGTTTATAATCGATTATTTAAGCTTATTTATCGATTTTTTATCGAAAATAATGAAGGATGTTTGAAATATTAACGGATTTTTAATTTTTGATATTTGTCATGCTCACTAAGAAAAAGAAGAAGAATTGTAAAATATTCAATAAAAAAGCAATTTTTGATAAAAATATCGATTAATTTGTGTTTATAATCGATTAATTAAGCGTATTTATCGATTTTTTATCGAAAATAATGAAGGATGTTTGAAATATTAACGGATTTTTAATTTTTGATATTTGGCATGCTCACTAAGAAAAAGAAGAAGAATTGTCAGATATTCAATAAAATCGCAATTTTTGATAAAAATATCGATTAATTTGTGTTTATAATCGATTATTTAAGCTTATTTATCGATTTTTATCGAAAATAATGAAGGATGTTTGAATTATTAACGGATTTTTAATTTTTGATATTTGGCATGCTCACTAAGAAAAAGAAGAAGAATTGTCAGATATTCAATAAAATCGCAATTTTTGATAAAAATATCGATTAATTTGTGTTTATAATCGATTATTTAAGCTTATTTATCGATTTTTTATCGAAAATAATGAAGGATGTTTGAATTATTAACGGATTTTTAATTTTTGATATTTGGCATGCTCACTAAGAAAAAGAAGAAGAATTGTCAGATATTCAATAAAATCGCAATTTTTTGATAAAATATCGATTAATTTGTGTTTATAATCGATTAATTAAGCGTATTTATCGATTTTTTATCGAAAATAATGAAGGATGTTTGAAATATTAACGGATTTTTAATTTTTGATATTTGTCATGCTCACTAAGAAAAAGAAGAAGAATTGTAAAATATTCAATAAAAAAGCAATTTTTGATAAAAATATCGATTAATTTGTGTTTATAATCGATTAATTAAGCGTATTTATCGATTTTTTATCGAAAATAATGAAGGATGTTTGAAATATTAACGGATTTTTAATTTTTGATATTTGTCATGCTCACTAAGAAAAAGAAGAAGAATTGTAAAATATTCAATAAAAAAGCAATTTTTGATAAAAATATCGATTAATTTGTGTTTATAATCGATTAATTAAGCGTATTTATCGATTTTTTATCGAAAATAATGAAGGATGTTTGAAATATTAACGGATTTTTAATTTTTGATATTTGTCATGCTCACTAAGAAAAAGAAGAAGAATTGTAAAATATTCAATAAAAATAGCAATTTTTGATAAAAATATCGATTAATTTGTGTTTATAATCGATTAATTAAGCGTATTTATCGATTTTTTATCGAAAATAATGAAGGATGTTTGAAATATTAACGGATTTTTAATTTTTGATATTTGTCATGCTCACTAAGAAAAAGAAGAAGAATTGTAAAATATTCAATAAAATAGCAATTTTTGATAAAAATATCGATTAATTTGTGTTTATAATCGATTAATTAAGCGTATTTATCGATTTTTTATCTAAAATAATGAAGGATGTTTGAAATATTAACGGATTTTTAATTTTTGATATTTGTCATGCTCACTAAGAAAAAGAAGAAGAATTGTAAAATATTCAATAAAATAGCAATTTTTGATAAAAATATCGATTAATTTGTGTTTATAATCGATTAATTTAAGCTTATTTATCGATTTTTTATCGAAAATAATGAAGGATGTTTGAAATATTAACGGATTTTTAATTTTTGATATTTGTCATGCTCACTAAGAAAAAAGAAGAAGAATTGTAAAATATTCAATAAAATAGCAATTTTTGATAAAAATATCGATTAATTTGTGTTTATAATCGATTATTTAAGCTTATTTATCGATTTTTTATCGAAAATAATGAAGGATGTTTGAAATATTAACGGATTTTTAATTTTTGATATTTGTCATGCTCACTAAGAAAAAGAAGAAGAATTGTAAAATATTCAATAAAATAGCAATTTTTGATAAAAATATCGATTAATTTGTGTTTATAATCGATTATTTAAGCTTATTTATCGATTTTTTATCGAAAATAATGAAGGATGTTTGAAATATTAACGGATTTTTAATTTTTGATATTTGTGATGCTCACTAAGAAAAAGAAGAAGAATTGTAAAATATTCAATAAAATAGCAATTTTTGATAAAAATATCGATTAATTTGTGTTTATAATCGATTAATTAAGCGTATTTATCGATTTTTTATCGAAAATAATGAAGGATGTTTGAAATATTAACGGATTTTTAATTTTTGATATTTGTCATGCCTCACTAAGAAAAAGAAGAAGAATTGTAAAATATTCAATAAAATAGCAATTTTTGATAAAAATATCGATTAATTTGTGTTTATAATCGATTAATTAAGCTTATTTATCGATTTTTTATCGAAAATAATGAAGGATGTTTGAAATATTAACGGATTTTTAATTTTTGATATTTGTGCATGCTCACTAAGAAAAAGAAGAAGAATTGTAAAATATTCAATAAAATAGCAATTTTTGATAAAAATATCGATTAATTTGTGTTTATAATCGATTAATTAAGCGTATTTATCGATTTTTTATCTAAAATAATGAAGGATGTTTGAAATATTAACGGATTTTTAATTTTTGATATTTGTCATGCTCACTAAGAAAAAGAAGAAGAATTGTAAAATATTCAATAAAATAGCAATTTTTGATAAAAATATCGATTAATTTGTGTTTATAATCGATTAATTAAGCGTATTTATCGATTTTTTATCGAAAATAATGAAGGATGTTTGAAATATTAACGGATTTTTAATTTTGATATTTGTGATGCTCACTAAGAAAAAGAAGAAGAATTGTAAAATATTCAATAAAATAGCAATTTTTGATAAAAATATCGATTAATTTGTGTTTATAATCGATTAATTAAGCGTATTTATCGATTTTTTATCGAAAATAATGAAGGATGTTTGAAATATTAACGGATTTTTTAATTTTTGATATTTGGCATGCTCACTAAGAAAAAGAAGAAGAATTGTCAGATATTCAATAAAATCGCAATTTTTGATAAAAATATCGATTAATTTGTGTTTATAATCGATTATTTAAGCTTATTTATCGATTTTTTATCGAAAATAATGAAGGATGTTTGAAAATATTAACGGATTTTTAATTTTTGATATTTGTCATGCTCACTAAGAAAAAGAAGAAGAATTGTAAAATATTCAATAAAATAGCAATTTTTGATAAAAATATCGATTAATTTGTGTTTATAATCGATTAATTAAGCGTATTTATCGATTTTTTATCGAAAATAATGAAGGATGTTTGAAATATTAACGATTTTTAATTTTTGATATTTGTCATGCTTACTAAGAAAAAGAAGAAGAAGTGTAAAATATTCAATAAAATAGCAATTTTTGATAAAAATATCGATTAATTTGTGTTTATAATCGATTAATTAAGCGTATTTATCGATTTTTTATCGAAAATAATGAAGGATGTTTGAAATATTAACGGATTTTTAATTTTTGATATTTGTGATGCTCACTAAGAAAAAGAAGAAGAATTGTAAAATATTCAATAAAATAGCAATTTTTGATAAAAATATCGATTAATTTGTGTTTATAATCGATTAATTAAGCGTATTTATCGATTTTTAATCGAAAATAATGAAGGATGTTTGAAATATTAACGGATTTTTAATTTTTGATATTTGGCATGCTCACTAAGAAAAAGAAGAAGAATTGTCAGATATTCAATAAAATCGCAATTTTTGATAAAAATATCGATTAATTTGTGTTTATAATCGATTAATTAAGCGTATTTATCGATTTTTTATCGAAAATAATGAAGGATGTTTGAAATATTAACGGATTTTTAATTTTTGATATTTGTCATGCTTACTAAGAAAAAGAAGAAGAAGTGTAAAATATTCAATAAAATAGCAATTTTTGATAAAAATATCGATTAATTTGTGTTTATAATCGATTAATTAAGCGTATTTATCGATTTTTTATCGAAAATAATGAAGGATGTTTGAAATATTAACGGATTTTTAATTTTTGATATTTGTGATGCTCACTAAGAAAAAGAAGAAGAATTGTAAAATATTCAATAAAATAGCAATTTTTGATAAAAATATCGATTAATTTGTGTTTATAATCGATTAATTAAGCGTATTTATCGATTTTTTATCGAAAATAATGAAGGATGTTTGAAATATTAACGGATTTTTAATTTTTGATATTTGGCATGCTCACTAAGAAAAAGAAGAAGAATTGTCAGATATTCAATAAAATCGCAGTTTTTGATAAAATATCGATTAATTTGTGTTTATAATCGATTAATTAAGCGTATTTATCGATTTTTTATCGAAAATAATGAAGGATGTTTGAAATATTAACGGATTTTTAATTTTTGATATTTGGCATGCTCACTAAGAAAAAGAAGAAGAATTGTCAGATATTCAATAAAATCGCAATTTTTGATAAAAATATCGATTAATTTGTGTTTATAATCGATTATTTAAGCTTATTTATCGATTTTTTATCGAAAATAATGAAGGATGTTTGAAATATTAACGGATTTTTAATTTTTGATATTTGGCATGCTCACTAAGAAAAAGAAGAAGAATTGTCAGATATTCAATAAAATCGCAATTTTTGATAAAAATATCGATTAATTTGTGTTTATAATCGATTATTTAAGCGTATTTATCGATTTTTTATCGAAAATAATGAAGGATGTTTGAAATATTAACGGATTTTTAATTTTTTGATATTTGGCATGCTCACTAAGAAAAAGAAGAAGAATTGTCAGATATTCAATAAAATCGCAATTTTTGATAAAAATATCGATTAATTTGTGTTTATAATCGATTAATTAAGCGTATTTATCGATTTTTTATCGAAAATAATGAAGGATGTTTGAAATATTAACGGATTTTTAATTTTTGATATTTGGCATGCTCACTAAGAAAAAGAAGAAGAATTGTCAGATATTCAATAAAATCGCAATTTTTGATAAAAATATCGATTAATTTGTGTTTATAATCGATTAATTAAGCGTATTTATCGATTTTTTATCGAAAATAATGAAGGATGTTTGAAATATTAACGGATTTTTAATTTTTGATATTTGTCATGCTCACTAAGAAAAAGAAGAAGAATTGTAAAATATTCAATAAAAAAGCAATTTTTGATAAAAATATCGATTAATTTGTGTTTATAATCGATTATTTAAGCTTATTTATCGATTTTTTATCGAAAATAATGAAGGATGTTTGAAATATTAACGGATTTTTAATTTTTGATATTTGGCATGCTCACTAAGAAAAAGAAGAAGAATTGTCAGATATTCAATAAAATCGCAATTTTTGATAAAAATATCGATTAATTTGTGTTTATAATCGATTATTTAAGCGTATTTATCGATTTTTTATCGAAAATAATGAAGGATGTTTGAAATATTAACGGATTTTTAATTTTTGATATTTGTCATGCTCACTAAGAAAAAGAAGAAGAAGTGTAAAATATTCAATAAAATAGCAATTTTTGATAAAAATATCGATTAATTTGTGTTTATAATCGATTATTTAAGCTTATTTATCGATTTTTTATCGAAAATAATGAAGGATGTTTGAAATATTAACGGATTTTTAATTTTTGATATTTGGCATGCTCACTAAGAAAAGAAGAAGAATTGTCAGATATTCAATAAAATCGCAGTTTTTGATAAAAATATCGATTAATTTGTGTTTATAATCGATTAATTAAGCGTATTTATCGATTTTTTATCGAAAATAATGAAGGATGTTTGAAATATTAACGGATTTTTAATTTTTGATATTTGTCATGCTCACTAAGAAAAAGAAGAAGAATTGTCAGATATTCAATAAAAATCGCAATTTTTGATAAAAATATCGATTAATTTGTGTTTATAATCGATTATTTAAGCTTATTTATCGATTTTTTATCGAAAATAATGAAGGATGTTTTGAAATATTAACGGATTTTTAATTTTTGATATTTGGCATGCTCACTAAGAAAAAGAAGAAGAATTGTCAGATATTCAATAAAAATCGCAATTTTTGATAAAAATATCGATTAATTTGTGTTTATAATCGATTAATTAAGCGTATTTATCGATTTTTTATCGAAAATAATGAAGGATGTTTGAAATATTAACGGATTTTTAATTTTTGATATTTGGCATGCTCACTAAGAAAAAGAAGAAGAATTGTCAGATATTCAATAAAATCGCAATTTTTGATAAAAATATCGATTAATTTGTGTTTATAATCGATTAATTAAGCGTATTTATCGATTTTTTATCGAAAATAATGAAGGATGTTTGAAATATTAACGGATTTTTAATTTTTGATATTTGTCATGCTCACTAAGAAAAAGAAGAAGAATTGTAAAATATTCAATAAAAAGCAATTTTTGATAAAAATATCGATTAATTTGTGTTTATAATCGATTATTTAAGCTTATTTATCGATTTTTTATCGAAAATAATGAAGGATGTTTGAAATATTAACGGATTTTTAATTTTTGATATTTGTCATGCTCACTAAGAAAAAGAAGAAGAATTGTAAAATATTCAATAAAAAAGCAATTTTTGATAAAAATATCGATTAATTTGTGTTTATAATCGATTATTTAAGCGTATTTATCGATTTTTTATCGAAAATAATGAAGGATGTTTGAAATATTAACGGATTTTTAATTTTTGATATTTGTCATGCTCACTAAGAAAAAGAAGAAGAATTGTAAAATATTCAATAAAAAAGCAATTTTTGATAAAAATATCGATTAATTTGTGTTTATAATCGATTATTTAAGCGTATTTATCGATTTTTTATCGAAAATAATGAAGGATGTTTGAAATATTAACGGATTTTTAATTTTTGATATTTGTCATGCTCACTAAGAAAAAGAAGAAGAATTGTAAAATATTCAATAAAAAAGCAATTTTTGATAAAAATATCGATTAATTTGTGTTTATAATCGATTATTTAAGCGTATTTATCGATTTTTTATCGAAAAATAATGAAGGATGTTTGAAATATTAACGGATTTTTAATTTTTGATATTTGTCATGCTCACTAAGAAAAAGAAGAAGAATTGTAAAATATTCAATAAAAAGCAATTTTTGATAAAAATATCGATTAATTTGTGTTTATAATCGATTATTTAAGCTTATTTATCGATTTTTATCGAAAATAATGAAGGATGTTTGAAATATTAACGGATTTTTAATTTTTGATATTTGGCATGCTCACTAAGAAAAAGAAGAAGAATTGTCAAATATTCAATAAAATCGCAATTTTTGATAAAAATATCGATTAATTTGTGTTTATAATCGATTATTTAAGCTTATTTATCGATTTTTTATCGAAAATAATGAAGGATGTTTGAAATATTAACGGATTTTTAATTTTTGATATTTGTCATGCTCACTAAGAAAAAGAAGAAGAATTGTAAAATATTCAATAAAAAAGCAATTTTTGATAAAAATATCGATTAATTTGTGTTTATAATCGATTATTTAAGCTTATTTATCGATTTTTTATCGAAAATAATGAAGGATGTTTGAAATATTAACGGATTTTTTAATTTTTGATATTTGGCATGCTCACTAAGAAAAAGAAGAAGAATTGTCAGATATTCAATAAAATCGCAATTTTTGATAAAAATATCGATTAATTTGTGTTTATAATCGATTATTTAAGCTTATTTATCGATTTTTTATCGAAAATAATGAAGGATGTTTGAAATATTAACGGATTTTTAATTTTTGATATTTGTCATGCTCACTAAGAAAAAGAAGAAGAATTGTAAAATATTCAATAAAAAAGCAATTTTTGATAAAAATATCGATTAATTTGTGTTTATAATCGATTATTTAAGCGTATTTATCGATTTTTTATCGAAAATAATGAAGGATGTTTGAAATATTAACGGATTTTTAATTTTTGATATTTGTCATGCTTACTAAGAAAAAGAAGAAGAAGTGTAAAATATTCAATAAAATAGCAATTTTTGATAAAAATATCGATTAATTTGTGTTTATAATCGATTATTTAAGCTTATTTATCGATTTTTTATCGAAAATAATGAAGGATGTTTGAAATATTAACGGATTTTTAATTTTTGATATTTGGCATGCTTACTAAGAAAAAGAAGAAGAATTGTAAAATATTCAATAAAAAAGCAATTTTGATAAAAATATCGATTAATTTGTGTTTATAATCGATTATTTAAGCGTATTTATCGATTTTTTATCGAAAATAATGAAGGATGTTTGAAATATTAACGGATTTTTAATTTTTGATATTTGGCATGCTCACTAAGAAAAAGAAGAAGAATTGTCAGATATTCAATAAAATCGCAATTTTTGATAAAAATATCGATTAATTTGTGTTTATAATCGATTATTTAAGCGTATTTATCGATTTTTTATCGAAAATAATGAAGGATGTTTGAAATATTAACGGATTTTTAATTTTTGATATTTGGCATGCTTACTAAGAAAAAGAAGAAGAATTGTAAAATATTCAATAAAAAAGCAATTTTTGATAAAAATATCGATTAATTTGTGTTTATAATCGATTATTTAAGCTTATTTATCGATTTTTTATCGAAAATAATGAAGGATGTTTGAAATATTAACGGATTTTTAATTTTTGATATTTGGCATGCTTACTAAGAAAAAGAAGAAGAATTGCAAAATATTCAATAAAATAGCAATTTTTGATAAAAATATCGATTAATTTGTGTTTATAATCGATTATTTAAGCTTATTTATCGATTTTTTATCGAAAATAATGAAGGATGTTTGAAATATTAACGGATTTTTAATTTTTGATATTTGGCATGCTTACTAAGAAAAAGAAGAAGAATTGCAAAATATTCAATAAAATAGCAATTTTTGATAAAAATATCGATTAATTTGTGTTTATAATCGATTATTTAAGCTTATTTATCGATTTTTTATCGAAAATAATGAAGGATGTTTGAAATATTAACGGATTTTTAATTTTTGATATTTGGCATGCTTACTAAGAAAAAGAAGAAGAATTGCAAAATATTCAATAAAAATAGCAATTTTTGATAAAAATATCGATTAATTTGTGTTTATAATCGATTATTTAAGCTTATTTATCGATTTTTTATCGAAAATAATGAAGGATGTTTGAAATATTAACGGATTTTTAATTTTTGATATTTGGCATGCTTACTAAGAAAAAGAAGAAGAATTGTAAAATATTCAATAAAAAAGCAATTTTTGATAAAAATATCGATTAATTTGTGTTTATAATCGATTATTTAAGCTTATTTATCGATTTTTTATCGAAAATAATGAAGGATGTTTGAAATATTAACGGATTTTTAATTTTTGATATTTGGCATGCTTACTAAGAAAAAGAAGAAGAATTGTAAAATATTCAATAAAAAAGCAATTTTTGATAAAAATATCGATTAATTTGTGTTTATAATCGATTATTTAAGCGTATTTATCGATTTTTTATCGAAAATAATGAAGGATGTTTGAAATATTAACGGATTTTTAATTTTTGATATTTGGCATTCTCACTAAGAAAAAGAAGAAGAATTGTCAGATATTCAATAAAATCGCAATTTTTGATAAAAATATCGATTAATTTGTGTTTATAATCGATTATTTAGCGTATTTATCGATTTTTTATCGAAAATAATGAAGGATGTTTGAAATATTAACGGATTTTTAATTTTTGATATTTGGCATGCTTACTAAGAAAAAGAAGAAGAATTGTAAAATATTCAATAAAAAAGCAATTTTTGATAAAAATATCGATTAATTTGTGTTTATAATCGATTATTTAAGCTTATTTATCGATTTTTTATCGAAAATAATGAAGGATGTTTGAAATATTAACGGATTTTTAATTTTTGATATTTGGCATGCTTACTAAGAAAAAAGAAGAAGAATTGTAAAATATTCAATAAAAAAGCAATTTTTGATAAAAATATCGATTAATTTGTGTTTATAATCGATTATTTAAGCTTATTTATCGATTTTTTATCGAAAATAATGAAGGATGTTTGAAATATTAACGGATTTTTAATTTTTGATATTTGGCATGCTTACTAAGAAAAAGAAGAAGAATTGTAAAATATTCAATAAAAAAGCAATTTTTGATAAAAATATCGATTAATTTGTGTTTATAATCGATTAATTAAGCGTATTTATCGATTTTTTATCGAAAATAATGAAGGATGTTTGAAATATTAACGGATTTTTAATTTTTGATATTTGGCATGCTTACTAAGAAAAAGAAGAAGAATTGTAAAATATTCAATAAAATAGCAATTTTTGATAAAAATATCGATTAATTTGTGTTTATAATCGATTAATTAAGCGTATTTATCGATTTTTTATCGAAAATAATGAAGGATGTTTGAAATATTAACGGATTTTTAATTTTTGATATTTGGCATGCTTACTAAGAAAAAGAAGAAGAATTGTAAAATATTCAATAAAAAAGCAATTTTTGATAAAAATATCGATTAATTTGTGTTTATAATCGATTATTTAAGCTTATTTATCGATTTTTTATCGAAAATAATGAAGGATGTTTGAAATATTAACGGATTTTTAATTTTTGATATTTGGCATGCTTACTAAGAAAAAGAAGAAGAATTGTAAAATATTCAATAAAATAGCAATTTTTGATAAAAATATCGATTAATTTGTGTTTATAATCGATTAATTAAGCGTATTTATCGATTTTTTATCGAAAATAATGAAGGATGTTTGAAATATTAACGGATTTTTAATTTTTGATATTTGGCATGCTTACTAAGAAAAAGAAGAAGAATTGTAAAATATTCAATAAAAAAGCAATTTTTGATAAAAATATCGATTAATTTGTGTTTATAATCGATTAATTAAGCGTATTTATCGATTTTTATCGAAAATAATGAAGGATGTTTGAAATATTAACGGATTTTTAATTTTTGATATTTGGCATGCTTACTAAGAAAAAGAAGAAGAATTGTAAAATATTCAATAAAAAAGCAATTTTTGATAAAAATATCGATTAATTTGTGTTTATAATCGATTAATTAAGCGTATTTATCGATTTTTTATCGAAAATAATGAAGGATGTTTGAAATATTAACGGATTTTTAATTTTTGATATTTGGCATGCTTACTAAGAAAAAGAAGAAGAATTGTAAAATATTCAATAAAATAGCAATTTTTGATAAAAATATCGATTAATTTGTGTTTATAATCGATTAATTAAGCGTATTTATCGATTTTTTATCGAAAATAATGAAGGATGTTTGAAATATTAACGGATTTTTAATTTTTGATATTTGGCATGCTTACTAAGAAAAAGAAGAAGAATTGTAAAATATTCAATAAAAAAGCAATTTTTGATAAAAATATCGATTAATTTGTGTTTATAATCGATTAATTAAGCGTATTTATCGATTTTTTATCGAAAATAATGAAGGATGTTTGAAATATTAACGGATTTTTAATTTTTTGATATTTGTCATGCTTACTAAGAAAAAGAAGAAGAATTGCAAAATATTCAATAAAATAGCAATTTTTGATAAAAATATCGATTAATTTGTGTTTATAATCGATTATTTAAGCTTATTTATCGATTTTTTATCGAAAATAATGAAGGATGTTTGAAATATTAACGGATTTTTAATTTTTGATATTTGGCATGCTTACTAAGAAAAAGAAGAAGAATTGTAAAATATTCAATAAAAAAGCAATTTTTGATAAAAATATCGATTAATTTGTGTTTATAATCGATTAATTAAGCGTATTTATCGATTTTTTATCGAAAATAATGAAGGATGTTTGAAATATTAACGGATTTTTAATTTTTGATATTTGTCATGCTTACTAAGAAAAAGAAGAAGAATTGCAAAATATTCAATAAAATAGCAATTTTTGATAAAAATATCGATTAATTTGTGTTTATAATCGATTATTTAAGCTTATTTATCGATTTTTTATCGAAAATAATGAAGGATGTTTGAAATATTAACGGATTTTTAATTTTTGATATTTGGCATGCTTACTAAGAAAAAGAAGAAGAATTGTCAGATATTCAATAAAATCGCAATTTTTGATAAAAATATCGATTAATTTGTGTTTATAATCGATTATTTAAGCTTATTTATCGATTTTTTATCGAAAATAATGAAGGATGTTTGAAATATTAACGGATTTTTAATTTTTGATATTTGTCATGCTTACTAAGAAAAAGAAGAAGAATTGCAAAATATTCAATAAAATAGCAATTTTTGATAAAAATATCGATTAATTTGTGTTTATAATCGATTAATTAAGCGTATTTATCGATTTTTTATCGAAAATAATGAAGGATGTTTGAAATATTAACGGATTTTTAATTTTGATATTTGTCATGCTCACTAAGAAAAAGAAGAAGAATTGTAAAATATTCAATAAAATAGCAATTTTTGATAAAAATATCGATTAATTTGTGTTTATAATCGATTATTTAAGCTTATTTATCGATTTTTTATCGAAAATAATGAAGGATGTTTGAAATATTAACGGATTTTTAATTTTTGATATTTGTCATGCTCACTAAGAAAAAGAAGAAGAATTGTAAAATATTCAATAAAATAGCAATTTTTGATAAAAATATCGATTAATTTGTGTTTATAATCGATTATTTTAAGCTTATTTATCGATTTTTTTATCGAAAATAATGAAGGATGTTTGAAATATTAACGGATTTTTAATTTTTGATATTTGTCATGCTTACTAAGAAAAAGAAGAAGAATTGTAAAATATTCAATAAAAAAGCAATTTTTGATAAAAATATCGATTAATTTGTGTTTATAATCGATTATTTAAGCTTATTTATCGATTTTTTATCGAAAATAATGAAGGATGTTTGAAATATTAACGGATTTTTAATTTTTGATATTTGTCATGCTTACTAAGAAAAAGAAGAAGAATTGTAAAATATTCAATAAAAAAGCAATTTTTGATAAAAATATCGATTAATTTGTGTTTATAATCGATTATTTAAGCTTATTTATCGATTTTTTATCGAAAATAATGAAGGATGTTTGAAATATTAACGGATTTTTAATTTTTGATATTTGTCATGCTCACTAAGAAAAAGAAGAAGAATTGTAAAATATTCAATAAAATAGCAATTTTTGATAAAAATATCGATTAATTTGTGTTTATAATCGATTAATTAAGCGTATTTATCGATTTTTTATCGAAAATAATGAAGGATGTTTGAAATATTAACGGATTTTTAATTTTTGATATTTGTCATGCTTACTAAGAAAAAGAAGAAGAATTGCAAAATATTCAATAAAATAGCAATTTTTGATAAAAATATCGATTAATTTGTGTTTATAATCGATTAATTAAGCGTATTTATCGATTTTTTATCGAAAATAATGAAGGATGTTTGAAATATTAACGGATTTTTAATTTTTGATATTTGTCATGCTTACTAAGAAAAAGAAGAAGAATTGTAAAATATTCAATAAAAAAGCAATTTTTGATAAAAATATCGATTAATTTGTGTTTATAATCGATTATTTAAGCTTATTTATCGATTTTTTATCGAAAATAATGAAGGATGTTTGAAATATTAACGGATTTTTTAATTTTTGATATTTGTCATGCTTACTAAGAAAAAGAAGAAGAATTGTAAAATATTCAATAAAAAAGCAATTTTTGATAAAAATATCGATTAATTTGTGTTTATAATCGATTATTTAAGCTTATTTATCGATTTTTTATCGAAAATAATGAAGGATGTTTGAAATATTAACGGATTTTTAATTTTTGATATTTGTCATGCTTACTAAGAAAAAGAAGAAGAATTGCAAAATATTCAATAAAATAGCAATTTTTGATAAAAATATCGATTAATTTGTGTTTATAATCGATTAATTAAGCGTATTTATCGATTTTTTATCGAAAATAATGAAGGATGTTTGAAATATTAACGGATTTTTAATTTTTGATATTTGTCATGCTTACTAAGAAAAAGAAGAAGAATTGCAAAATATTCAATAAAATAGCAATTTTTGATAAAAATATCGATTAATTTGTGTTTATAATCGATTATTTAAGCTTATTTATCGATTTTTTATCGAAATAATGAAGGATGTTTGAAATATTAACGGATTTTTAATTTTTGATATTTGTCATGCTCACTAAGAAAAAGAAGAAGAATTGTAAAATATTCAATAAAATAGCAATTTTTGATAAAAATATCGATTAATTTGTGTTTATAATCGATTATTTAAGCTTATTTATCGATTTTTTATCGAAAATAATGAAGGATGTTTGAAATATTAACGGATTTTTAATTTTTGATATTTGTCATGCTCACTAAGAAAAAGAAGAAGAATTGTAAAATATTCAATAAAATAGCAATTTTTGATAAAAATATCGATTAATTTGTGTTTATAATCGATTATTTAAGCTTATTTATCGATTTTTTATCGAAAATAATGAAGGATGTTTGAAATATTAACGGATTTTTAATTTTTGATATTTGTCATGCTCACTAAGAAAAAGAAGAAGAATTGTAAAATATTCAATAAAATAGCAATTTTTGATAAAAATATCGATTAATTTGTGTTTATAATCGATTAATTAAGCGTATTTATCGATTTTTTATCGAAAATAATGAAGGATGTTTGAAATATTAACGGATTTTTAATTTTTGATATTTGTCATGCTTACTAAGAAAAAGAAGAAGAATTGCAAAATATTCAATAAAATAGCAATTTTTGATAAAAATATCGATTAATTTGTGTTTATAATCGATTAATTAAGCGTATTTATCGATTTTTTATCGAAAATAATGAAGGATGTTTGAAATATTAACGGATTTTTAATTTTTGATATTTGTCATGCTTACTAAGAAAAAGAAGAAGAATTGCAAAATATTCAATAAAATAGCAATTTTTGATAAAAATATCGATTAATTTGTGTTTATAATCGATTATTTAAGCTTATTTATCGATTTTTTATCGAAAATAATGAAGGATGTTTGAAATATTAACGGATTTTTAATTTTTGATATTTGTCATGCTTACTAAGAAAAAGAAGAAGAATTGCAAAATATTCAATAAAATAGCAATTTTTGATAAAAATATCGATTAATTTGTGTTTATAATCGATTAATTAAGCGTATTTATCGATTTTTTATCGAAAATAATGAAGGATGTTTGAAATATTAACGGATTTTTAATTTTTGATATTTGTCATGCTTACTAAGAAAAAGAAGAAGAATTGCAAAATATTCAATAAAATAGCAATTTTTGATAAAAATATCGATTAATTTGTGTTTATAATCGATTAATTAAGCGTATTTATCGATTTTTTATCGAAAATAATGAAGGATGTTTGAAATATTAACGGATTTTTAATTTTTGATATTTGTCATGCTTACTAAGAAAAAGAAGAAGAATTGTAAAATATTCAATAAAAAAGCAATTTTTGATAAAAATATCGATTAATTTGTGTTTATAATCGATTATTTAAGCTTATTTATCGATTTTTTATCGAAAATAATGAAGGATGTTTGAAATATTAACGGATTTTTAATTTTTGATATTTGTCATGCTTACTAAGAAAAAGAAGAAGAATTGTAAAATATTCAATAAAAAAGCAATTTTTGATAAAAATATCGATTAATTTGTGTTTATAATCGATTATTTAAGCTTATTTATCGATTTTTTATCGAAAATAATGAAGGATGTTTGAAATATTAACGGATTTTTAATTTTTGATATTTGTCATGCTTACTAAGAAAAAGAAGAAGAATTGCAAAATATTCAATAAAATAGCAATTTTTGATAAAAATATCGATTAATTTGTGTTTATAATCGATTAATTAAGCGTATTTATCGATTTTTTATCGAAAATAATGAAGGATGTTTGAAATATTAACGGATTTTTAATTTTTGATATTTGGCATGCTTACTAAGAAAAAGAAGAAGAATTGTCAGATATTCAATAAAATCGCAATTTTTGATAAAAATATCGATTAATTTGTGTTTATAATCGATTATTTAAGCTTATTTATCGATTTTTTATCGAAAATAATGAAGGATGTTTGAAATATTAACGGATTTTTAATTTTTGATATTTGTCATGCTCACTAAGAAAAAGAAGAAGAATTGTAAAATATTCAATAAAAAAGCAATTTTTGATAAAAATATCGATTAATTTGTGTTTATAATCGATTAATTAAGCGTATTTATCGATTTTTTATCGAAAATAATGAAGGATGTTTGAAATATTAACGGATTTTTAATTTTTGATATTTGTCATGCTTACTAAGAAAAAGAAGAAGAATTGCAAAATATTCAATAAAATAGCAATTTTTGATAAAAATATCGATTAATTTGTGTTTATAATCGATTAATTAAGCGTATTTATCGATTTTTTATCGAAAATAATGAAGGATGTTTGAAATATTAACGGATTTTTAATTTTGATATTTGTCATGCTCACTAAGAAAAAGAAGAAGAATTGTAAAATATTCAATAAAAAAGCAATTTTTGATATAAAAATATCGATTAATTTGTGTTTATAATCGATTAATTAAGCGTATTTATCGATTTTTTATCGAAAATAATGAAGGATGTTTGAAATATTAACGGATTTTTAATTTTTGATATTTGTCATGCTCACTAAGAAAAAGAAGAAGAATTGTAAAATATTCAATAAAAAAGCAATTTTTGATAAAAATATCGATTAATTTGTGTTTATAATCGATTAATTAAGCTTATTTATCGATTTTTTATCGAAAATAATGAAGGATGTTTGAAATATTAACGGATTTTTAATTTTTGACATTTGTCATGCTTACTAAGAAAAAGAAGAAGAATTGTAAAATATTCAATAAAATAGCAATTTTTGATAAAAATATCGATTAATTTGTGTTTATAATCGATTATTTAAGCTTATTTATCGATTTTTTATCGAAAATAATGAAGGATGTTTGAAATATTAACGGATTTTTAATTTTTGATATTTGTCATGCTCACTAAGAAAAAGAAGAAGAATTGTAAAATATTCAATAAAATAGCAATTTTTGATAAAAATATCGATTAATTTGTGTTTATAATCGATTATTTAAGCTTATTTATCGATTTTTTATCGAAAATAATGAAGGATGTTTGAAATATTAACGGATTTTTAATTTTTGATATTTGTCATGCTTACTAAGAAAAAGAAGAAGAATTGTAAAATATTCAATAAAATAGCAATTTTTGATAAAAATATTGATTAATTTGTGTTTATAATCGATTATTTAAGCGTATTTATCGATTTTTTATCGAAAATAATGAAGGATGTTTGAAATATTAACGGATTTTTAATTTTTGATATTTGTCATGCTTACTAAGAAAAAGAAGAAGAATTGTAAAATATTCAATAAAATAGCAATTTTTGATAAAAATATCGATTAATTTGTGTTTATAATCGATTAATTTAAGCTTATTTATCGATTTTTTATCGAAAATAATGAAGGATGTTTGAAATATTAACGGATTTTTAATTTTTGATATTTGGCATGCTTACTAAGAAAAAGAAGAAGAATTGTAAAATATTCAATAAAATAGCAATTTTTGATAAAAATATCGATTAATTTGTGTTTATAATCGATTATTTAAGCTTATTTATCGATTTTTTATCGAAAATAATGAAGGATGTTTGAAATATTAACGGATTTTTAATTTTTGATATTTGTCATGCTCACTAAGAAAAAGAAGAAGAATTGTAAAATATTCAATAAAATAGCAATTTTTGATAAAAATATCGATTAATTTGTGTTTATAATCGATTAATTAAGCTTATTTATCGATTTTTTATCGAAAATAATGAAGGATGTTTGAAATATTAACGGATTTTTAATTTTTGATATTTGTCATGCTCACTAAGAAAAAGAAGAAGAATTGTAAAATATTCAATAAAATAGCAATTTTTGATAAAAATATTGATTAATTTGTGTTTATAATCGATTATTTAAGCGTATTTATCGATTTTTTATCGAAAATAATGAAGGATGTTTGAAATATTAACGGATTTTTAATTTTTGATATTTGTCATGCTTACTAAGAAAAAGAAGAAGAATTGTAAAATATTCAATAAAATAGCAATTTTTGATAAAAATATTGATTAATTTGTGTTTATAATCGATTATTTAAGCGTATTTATCGATTTTTTATCGAAAATAATGAAGGATGTTTGAAATATTAACGGATTTTTAATTTTTGATATTTGTCATGCTTACTAAGAAAAAGAAGAAGAATTGTAAAATATTCAATAAAATAGCAATTTTTGATAAAAATATCGATTAATTTGTGTTTATAATCGATTAATTAAGCTTATTTATCGATTTTTTATCGAAAATAATGAAGGATGTTTGAAATATTAACGGATTTTTAATTTTTGATATTTGTCATGCTCACTAAGAAAAAGAAGAAGAATTGTAAAATATTCAATAAAATAGCAATTTTTGATAAAAATATCGATTAATTTGTGTTTATAATCGATTAATTAAGCTTATTTATCGATTTTTTATCGAAAATAATGAAGGATGTTTGAAATATTAACGGATTTTTAATTTTTGATATTTGTCATGCTCACTAAGAAAAAGAAGAAGAATTGTAAAATATTCAATAAAATAGCAATTTTTGATAAAAATATTGATTAATTTGTGTTTATAATCGATTATTTAAGCGTATTTATCGATTTTTTATCGAAAATAATGAAGGATGTTTGAAATATTAACGGATTTTTAATTTTTGATATTTGTCATGCTTACTAAGAAAAAGAAGAAGAATTGTAAAATATTCAATAAAATAGCAATTTTTGATAAAAATATTGATTAATTTGTGTTTATAATCGATTATTTAAGCGTATTTATCGATTTTTTATCGAAAATAATGAAGGATGTTTGAAATATTAACGGATTTTTAATTTTTGATATTTGTCATGCTTACTAAGAAAAAGAAGAAGAATTGTAAAATATTCAATAAAATAGCAATTTTTGATAAAAATATTGATTAATTTGTGTTTATAATCGATTATTTAAGCGTATTTATCGATTTTTTATCGAAAATAATGAAGGATGTTTGAAATATTAACGGATTTTTAATTTTTGATATTTGTCATGCTTACTAAGAAAAAGAAGAAGAATTGTAAAATATTCAATAAAATAGCAATTTTTGATAAAAATATTGATTAATTTGTGTTTATAATCGATTATTTAAGCGTATTTATCGATTTTTTATCGAAAATAATGAAGGATGTTTGAAATATTAACGGATTTTTAATTTTTGATATTTGTCATGCTTACTAAGAAAAAGAAGAAGAATTGTAAAATATTCAATAAAATAGCAATTTTTGATAAAAATATTGATTAATTTGTGTTTATAATCGATTATTTAAGCGTATTTATCGATTTTTTATCGAAAATAATGAAGGATGTTTGAAATATTAACGGATTTTTAATTTTTGATATTTGTCATGCTTACTAAGAAAAAGAAGAAGAATTGTAAAATATTCAATAAAATAGCAATTTTTGATAAAAATATTGATTAATTTGTGTTTATAATCGATTATTTAAGCGTATTTATCGATTTTTTATCGAAAATAATGAAGGATGTTTGAAATATTAACGGATTTTTAATTTTTGATATTTGGCATGCTTACTAAGAAAAAGAAGAAGAATTGTAAAATATTCAATAAAATAGCAATTTTTGATAAAAATATCGATTAATTTGTGTTTATAATCGATTATTTAAGCTTATTTATCGATTTTTTATCGAAAATAATGAAGGATGTTTGAAATATTAACGGATTTTTAATTTTTGATATTTGTCATGCTCACTAAGAAAAAGAAGAAGAATTGTAAAATATTCAATAAAATAGCAATTTTTGATAAAAATATTGATTAATTTGTGTTTATAATCGATTATTTAAGCGTATTTATCGATTTTTTATCGAAAATAATGAAGGATGTTTGAAATATTAACGGATTTTTAATTTTTGATATTTGTCATGCTTACTAAGAAAAAGAAGAAGAATTGTAAAATATTCAATAAAATAGCAATTTTTGATAAAAATATTGATTAATTTGTGTTTATAATCGATTATTTAAGCGTATTTATCGATTTTTTATCGAAAATAATGAAGGATGTTTGAAATATTAACGGATTTTTAATTTTTGATATTTGTCATGCTTACTAAGAAAAAGAAGAAGAATTGTAAAATATTCAATAAAATAGCAATTTTTGATAAAAATATTGATTAATTTGTGTTTATAATCGATTATTTAAGCGTATTTATCGATTTTTTATCGAAAATAATGAAGGATGTTTGAAATATTAACGGATTTTTAATTTTTGATATTTGGCATGCTTACTAAGAAAAAGAAGAAGAATTGTCAGATATTCAATAAAATCGCAATTTTTGATAAAAATATCGATTAATTTGTGTTTATAATCGATTATTTAAGCTTATTTATCGATTTTTTATCGAAAATAATGAAGGATGTTTGAAATATTAACGGATTTTTAATTTTTGATATTTGTCATGCTTACTAAGAAAAAGAAGAAGAATTGCAAAATATTCAATAAAATAGCAATTTTTGATAAAAATATCGATTAATTTGTGTTTATAATCGATTAATTAAGCGTATTTATCGATTTTTTATCGAAAATAATGAAGGATGTTTGAAATATTAACGGATTTTTAATTTTTGATATTTGTCATGCTCACTAAGAAAAAAGAAGAAGAATTGTAAAATATTCAATAAAATAGCAATTTTTGATAAAAATATCGATTAATTTGTGTTTATAATCGATTATTTAAGCTTATTTATCGATTTTTTATCGAAAATAATGAAGGATGTTTGAAATATTAACGGATTTTTAATTTTTGATATTTGTCATGCTCACTAAGAAAAAGAAGAAGAATTGTAAAATATTCAATAAAATAGCAATTTTTGATAAAAATATCGATTAATTTGTGTTTATAATCGATTATTTAAGCTTATTTATCGATTTTTTATCGAAAATAATGAAGGATGTTTGAAATATTAACGGATTTTTAATTTTTGATATTTGTCATGCTTACTAAGAAAAAGAAGAAGAATTGTAAAATATTCAATAAAATAGCAATTTTTGATAAAAATATCGATTAATTTGTGTTTATAATCGATTAATTAAGCGTATTTATCGATTTTTTATCGAAAATAATGAAGGATGTTTGAAATATTAACGGATTTTTAATTTTTGATATTTGTCATGCTCACTAAGAAAAAGAAGAAGAATTGTAAAATATTCAATAAAAAAGCAATTTTTGATAAAAATATCGATTAATTTGTGTTTATAATCGATTATTTAAGCTTATTTATCGATTTTTTATCGAAAATAATGAAGGATGTTTGAAATATTAACGGATTTTTAATTTTTGATATTTGTCATGCTCACTAAGAAAAAGAAGAAGAATTGTAAAATATTCAATAAAATAGCAATTTTTGATAAAAATATCGATTAATTTGTGTTTATAATCGATTATTTAAGCTTATTTATCGATTTTTTATCGAAAATAATGAAGGATGTTTGAAATATTAACGGATTTTTAATTTTTGATATTTGTCATGCTCACTAAGAAAAGAAGAAGAATTGTAAAATATTCAATAAAATAGCAATTTTTGATAAAAATATCGATTAATTTGTGTTTATAATCGATTATTTAAGCTTATTTATCGATTTTTTATCGAAAATAATGAAGGATGTTTGAAATATTAACGGATTTTTAATTTTTGATATTTGTCATGCTCACTAAGAAAAAGAAGAAGAATTGTAAAATATTCAATAAAATAGCAATTTTTGATAAAAATATCGATTAATTTGTGTTTATAATCGATTATTTAAGCTTATTTATCGATTTTTTATCGAAAATAATGAAGGATGTTTGAAATATTAACGGATTTTTAATTTTTGATATTTGGCATGCTTACTAAGAAAAAGAAGAAGAATTGTAAAATATTCAATAAAAAAGCAATTTTTGATAAAAATATCGATTAATTTGTGTTTATAATCGATTAATTAAGCGTATTTATCGATTTTTTATCGAAAATAATGAAGGATGTTTGAAATATTAACGGATTTTTAATTTTTGATATTTGTCATGCTTACTAAGAAAAAGAAGAAGAATTGTCAGATATTCAATAAAATAGCAATTTTTGATAAAAATATTGATTAATTTGTGTTTATAATCGATTATTTAAGCGTATTTATCGATTTTTTTATCGAAAATAATGAAGGATGTTTGAAATATTAACGGATTTTTAATTTTTGATATTTGTCATGCTCACTAAGAAAAAGAAGAAGAATTGTAAAATATTCAATAAAATAGCAATTTTTGATAAAAATATCGATTAATTTGTGTTTATAATCGATTAATTAAGCGTATTTATCGATTTTTTATCGAAAATAATGAAGGATGTTTGAAATATTAACGGATTTTTAATTTTTGATATTTGTCATGCTCACTAAGAAAAAGAAGAAGAATTGTAAAATATTCAATAAAAAAGCAATTTTTGATAAAAATATCGATTAATTTGTGTTTATAATCGATTAATTAAGCTTATTTATCGATTTTTTATCGAAAATAATGAAGGATGTTTGAAATATTAACGGATTTTTAATTTTTGACATTTGTCATGCTTACTAAGAAAAAGAAGAAGAATTGTAAAATATTCAATAAAATAGCAATTTTTGATAAAAATATCGATTAATTTGTGTTTATAATCGATTATTTAAGCTTATTTATCGATTTTTTATCGAAAATAATGAAGGATGTTTGAAATATTAACGGATTTTTAATTTTTGATATTTGTCATGCTCACTAAGAAAAAGAAGAAGAATTGTAAAATATTCAATAAAATAGCAATTTTTGATAAAAATATCGATTAATTTGTGTTTATAATCGATTATTTAAGCGTATTTATCGATTTTTTATCGAAAATAATGAAGGATGTTTGAAATATTAACGGATTTTTAATTTTTGATATTTGTCATGCTTACTAAGAAAAAGAAGAAGAATTGTAAAATATTCAATAAAATAGCAATTTTTGATAAAAATATTGATTAATTTGTGTTTATAATCGATTATTTAAGCGTATTTATCGATTTTTTATCGAAAATAATGAAGGATGTTTGAAATATTAACGGATTTTTAATTTTTGATATTTGTCATGCTTACTAAGAAAAAGAAGAAGAATTGTAAAATATTCAATAAAATAGCAATTTTTGATAAAAATATTGATTAATTTGTGTTTATAATCGATTATTTAAGCGTATTTATCGATTTTTTATCGAAAATAATGAAGGATGTTTGAAATATTAACGGATTTTTAATTTTTGATATTTGTCATGCTTACTAAGAAAAAGAAGAAGAATTGTAAAATATTCAATAAAATAGCAATTTTTGATAAAAATATTGATTAATTTGTGTTTATAATCGATTATTTAAGCGTATTTATCGATTTTTTATCGAAAATAATGAAGGATGTTTGAAATATTAACGGATTTTTAATTTTTGATATTTGTCATGCTTACTAAGAAAAAGAAGAAGAATTGTAAAATATTCAATAAAATAGCAATTTTTGATAAAAATATTGATTAATTTGTGTTTATAATCGATTATTTAAGCGTATTTATCGATTTTTTATCGAAAATAATGAAGGATGTTTGAAATATTAACGGATTTTTAATTTTTGATATTTGTCATGCTTACTAAGAAAAAGAAGAAGAATTGTAAAATATTCAATAAAATAGCAATTTTTGATAAAAATATTGATTAATTTGTGTTTATAATCGATTATTTAAGCGTATTTATCGATTTTTTATCGAAAATAATGAAGGATGTTTGAAATATTAACGGATTTTTAATTTTTGATATTTGTCATGCTTACTAAGAAAAAGAAGAAGAATTGTAAAATATTCAATAAAATAGCAATTTTTGATAAAAATATTGATTAATTTGTGTTTATAATCGATTATTTAAGCGTATTTATCGATTTTTTATCGAAAATAATGAAGGATGTTTGAAATATTAACGGATTTTTAATTTTTGATATTTGTCATGCTTACTAAGAAAAAGAAGAAGAATTGTAAAATATTCAATAAAATAGCAATTTTGATAAAAATATTGATTAATTTGTGTTTATAATCGATTATTTAAGCGTATTTATCGATTTTTTATCGAAAATAATGAAGGATGTTTGAAATATTAACGGATTTTTAATTTTTGACATTTGTCATGTTCACTAAAAAAAAGAAGAATTGTTAGATATTCAATAAAATTATTTATTGTTAGGCGGTACGAAGTTCGCCGGGCCAGCTAGTTATTTTATAAATAATTAACATATAACAAATTAGCCCAAAAACATATAAATTCGAAAATTTTTACCCTCACATCTAAAAATGCAAATTTCATAAAACAAACTGATATTAACGCCTCAATTTTATAGAAAATTTTTGTGGGAGCTTTGATGCGATTTTTGGAAATTTTCGAAAAAAAAGACAAGCACTCTACAATTTTTCGACAGATTTACAGTAAATTTGACATTTATGTGACGTTTGACATTGTTGAATTACAAAAATTACATTGACATTTTAGTGACAGTTGACTTAAACAAAAATAAATCGCATTTAAACACTTAATATGACATTTAAGTGACAGTTGACATTGTTGATTGTGCAAAATGACATTTAGTTGTTCGTTTTTCGAACAAATTGTCCGTTTTTTCGGACACAATTTGTTCATTTTTTTCGCAAAAATGGTCATTTTCAAACAAATTGTTTTTCGGTCAAAATATGTTAAATTTTCGGATAATTTTTTGTGTTTTTCGGACACAATTTGTTCGATGTTTTTTGCAAAAATTCGAACAATTTATTTGATTTTTCGAAAGTTTGGTCATTTTTCGGACACAATTTGTTCGTTTTTCGCAAAAACGCTCATTTTGGAACAAATTGTTTGTTTTTTGGACATTTGTTTGTTTTTTTTGGACAACTTGTTCGATTTATCGAAAATTTTGTCACGTTTAGGACAGAATTTTCGAACAAATTGTTCGTATTTCGGACACAAAAATGGTTTGTTTTTATGTATAATTTGTTCGTTTTTTGAACACTATTTGTTCGTTTTTCGCAAAAATGGTTATTTTCGACAAACTGTTGTTTTATTTTTCGGACGAAATTTGTTTGTTTTTTTCGGACAATTTGTTCGTTTTTCGCAAAAATGCTCATTTTCGAACAAATTGATAGTTTTTCGGACAAAATTTGTTTATTTTTGTTTTTTTTTTTGGACAATTTGATCGTTTTTTGGACATTTTTTTGTGGGTTTTTAACACAATTTTTTCGTTTTTAGAGCAAATTTGTTCGTTTTTTGACCAAATTTGTTCGTTTTTTAGTCAAATTTGTTCGTTTTTTTTGACTTGTTCGTTTTTCTAATAACTTTTTTTTTTCAATTTTTAGATAGTCGAGTCGTTGAAATTGAAGATACTAAAAGACAAAATCATCCCTGTAAAAAACCACCACCACCCCCACTACACCGGAAGCACCGCCCCCCCAACAACAACAACAACCAATCAACCTCAACAACAACAGCAACAAGGCCTTAAAATCAAAATTCCCAAACACAAAATAAACACCGAGAATATTACATCGAGTGCCCCCCCCCCAAATTTAGCCTCATCAACAACAACAACAACCTCAACCGTCAACCCCCCAATTGGAGGACTCAAATTGAAAATTCCAAAAGAAAAATTGAACAATTTTGAACCAACATCAACGCCATCTTCAAATCGAAAAAGAGATCGATCATCGCCAACTCCCCACGATGCACAACCCCCCCTTAAACAACACAAATCATCATCATCGAAAAATAATGGACGATATTCGAATAAGGTAAGCTTTAGTTATGATGATGATGATGCTAAGCCGCCACGGGCTGAAAATGCGCCGTTTTCAGTCGGAAATGCGCCGTTTTCAACCGAAAATGCGCCGTTGACAAATTTACAAACCGAATCAAATTTAACGTCTCGTACCAGAAATGCGCCGTTTTCAACCGAAAATGCTCCGTTTTCAGTCGGAAATGCGCCGTATACAAAATTACAAAAAGAATCAAATCTAATGTCTCGTACCGAAAATGCGCCGTTTTTAAAATCAACAATAGAATCAAATTTAATGTCTCGTACCAGAAATGCGCCGTTTTCAACCGAAAATGCTCCGTTTTCAGTCGGAAATGCGCCGTATACAAAATTACAAAAAAGAATCAAATCTAATGTCTCGTACCGAAAATGCGCCGTTTTTAAAATCAACAATAGAATCAAATTTAATGTCTCGTACCAGAAATGCGCCGTTTTCAACCGAAAATGCTCCGTTTTCAGTCGGAAATGCGCCGTATACAAAATTACAAAAAGAATCAAATCTAATGTCTCGTACCGAAAATGTGCCGTTTTTAAAATCAACAATAGAATCAAATTTAATGTCTCGTACCAGAAATGCGCCGTTTTCAACCGAAAATGCTCCGTTTTCAGTCGGAAATGCGCCGTATACAAAATTACAAAAAGAATCAAATCTAATGTCTCGTACCGAAAATGCGCCGTTTTTAAAATCAACAATAGAATCAAATTTAATGTCTCGTACCAGAAATGCGCCGTTTTCAACCGAAAATGCTCCGTTTTCAGTCGGAAATGCGCCGTATACAAAATTACAAAAAGAATCAAATCTAATGTCTCGTACCGAAAATGTGCCGTTTTTAAAATCAACAATAGAATCAAATTTAATGTCTCGTACCAGAAATGCGCCGTTTTCAACCGAAAATGCTCCGTTTTCAGTCGGAAATGCGCCGTATACAAAATTACAAAAAGAATCAAATCTAATGTCTCGTACCGAAAATGCGCCGTTTTTAAAAATCAACAATAGAATCAAATTTAATGTCTCGTACCAGAAATGCGCCGTTTTCAACCGAAAATGCTCCGTTTTCAGTCGGAAATGCGCCGTATACAAAATTACAAAAAGAATCAAATCTAATGTCTCGTACCGAAAATGCGCCGTTTTTAAAATCAACAATAGAATCAAATTTAATGTCTCGTACCAGAAATGCGCCGTTTTCAACCGAAAATGCTCCGTTTTCAGTCGGAAATGCGCCGTATACAAAATTACAAAAAGAATCAAATCTAATGTCTCGTACCGAAAATGTGCCGTTTTTAAAATCAACAATAGAATCAAATTTAATGTCTCGTACCAGAAATGCGCCGTTTTCAACCGAAAATGCTCCGTTTTCAGTCGGAAATGCGCCGTATACAAAATTACAAAAAGAATCAAATCTAATGTCTCGTACCGAAAATGCGCCGTTTTTAAAATCAACAATAGAATCAAATTTAATGTCTCGTACCAGAAATGCGCCGTTTTCAACCGAAAATGCTCCGTTTTCAGTCGGAAATGCGCCGTATACAAAATTACAAAAAGAATCAAATCTAATGTCTCGTACCGAAAATGTGCCGTTTTTAAAATCAACAATAGAATCAAATTTAATGTCTCGTACCAGAAATGCGCCGTTTTCAACCGAAAATGCTCCGTTTTCAGTCGGAAATGCGCCGTATACAAAATTACAAAAAGAATCAAATCTAATGTCTCGTACCGAAAATGCGCCGTTTTTAAAATCAACAATAGAATCAAATTTAATGTCTCGTACCAGAAATGCGCCGTTTTCAACCGAAAATGCTCCGTTTTCAGTCGGAAATGCGCCGTATACAAAATTACAAAAAGAATCAAATCTAATGTCTCGTACCGAAAATGCGCCGTTTTTAAAATCAACAATAGAATCAAATTTAATGTCTCGTACCAGAAATGCGCCGTTTTCAACCGAAAATGCTCCGTTTTCAGTCGGAAATGCGCCGTATACAAAATTACAAAAAGAATCAAATCTAATGTCTCGTACCGAAAATGCGCCGTTTTTAAAATCAACAATAGAATCAAATTTAATGTCTCGTACCAGAAATGCGCCGTTTTCAACCGAAAATGCTCCGTTTTCAGTCGGAAATGCGCTGTATACAAAATTACAAAAAGAATCAAATCTAATGTCTCGTACCGAAAATGTGCCGTTTTTAAAATCAACAATAGAATCAAATTTAATGTCTCGTACCAGAAATGCGCCGTTTTCAACCGAAAATGCTCCGTTTTCAGTCGGAAATGCGCCGTATACAAAATTACAAAAAGAATCAAATCTAATGTCTCGTACCGAAAATGTGCCGTTTTTAAAATCAACAATAGAATCAAATTTAATGTCTCGTACCAGAAATGCGCCGTTTTCAACCGAAAATGCTCCGTTTTCAGTCGGAAATGCGCCGTATACAAAATTACAAAAAGAATCAAATCTAATGTCTCGTACCGAAAATGCGCTGTTTTTAAAATCAACAATAGAATCAAATTTAATGTCTCGTACCAGAAATGCGCCGTTTTCAACCGAAAATGCTCCGTTTTCAGTCAGAAATGCGCCGTATACAAAATTACAAAAAGAATCAAATCTAATGCCTCGTACCGAAAATGCGCCGTTTTTAAAATCAACAATAGAATCAAATTTAATGTCTCGTACCGGAAATGCTCCGTTTTCAAAATTAACAATAGAATCAAATTTAGTAAATGGAAATGTGCCGTTTTCAACCGAAAAAGCGCAGTTTTCATCTACAAATCGTAATTTAGCCCCTTCTTCTTCTTATATAAGAGCACCACCCCCTCCTCCCCCCTCGAACAACAACAACATACCACCTTCCCACTTTATGAGAAATTTGAATCCTCTCCCTCCTCCTCCGACTAAAATTTTCAAAAATTTGAATCCTACTCCCCCTCCTCCTCTAGGTATGAATTTTCATATGGTACCTCCCCCGCCCCCTTTATATATGGCGCCGAATATGTCAGTTCAATTCGTTAATTTTTTTAATGTCAATTCCCCAATTTTTGAGGACAATTCGTCAATTTTTAGTAAAATTCGTCAATTTTCTATGACAATTCGTCAATTTTCGATGACAATTCGTCAATTGTAGGTACAATTCATCAATTTTTTGTTAATTTTGAGTACAATTCGTCAATTTTTCGATGACAATTCGTCAATTGTAGGTACAATTCATCAATTTTTTGTTAATTTTGAGTACAATTCGTCAATTTTCGATCACAATTTGTCAACTTATGATGACAATTCGTCAATTTCTGATGACAATTCGTCAATTTTTGAGGACAATTCGTCAATTTTTAATGACAATTCGTCAAAAATTTTTTTTAATTTCAGGTCTCAGGAGGCGATGGACAGTTTCTTCTTCTTTTTTTTATCTTTTTTTCATCAAATTTTTAATTTTTTTCCTTTTTAGGTTATTTTTGCAATTTTTTTTTTTTTTTTTTAATTTTTAAATTTTTCTAGGTTAGGTTAAATTAATATTATTATTAATATTATTATTGTAAATGTAAATATGAATAAAATAATGGAATTTTTTGGATTTTTTTTTGTTTTTTTTTTTTTGAAAAATTGGGAAAATTTCGAAAAATTGTCATAACTCGCTTAATTTTGGGTATTTGTGAAAAATTCAAAAATTTTCTGAATCAGTATGTAATTCTATATTAAAATCAAAAAACCGCATTTTGATATCTTTTTTTGTTTTTGAGATATGCTAATTCGATTTTTTGGAAAAATTGTAAAATTCCAAAATTTTGATATCTCGCTCAATTTTTGCGATTTTTGAAAATTTTAAAAATGAATTTGAATGTGGATAAAATTTTCATTCAAAACCCAAAATTTGCAAGTTTGTAACTTTTTTGCTTTTTGAGATACGCAATTTTGATTTTTGAGAAATTTTGAAAAAACAAGATTGGCGTAACTCGCTTGTTTTTTGAGATTTTTTCAAAATTTGAACTGTTTTTGAATCAGAAAACAATTTGTAAACAAATGCAAAAAACCTCATTTTCTTATCTTTTTTGGTTTTTGAGATACGCTCACTCAATTTTTTTGGAAAAATTGTAAAATTCCAAAATTTTGATATCTCGCTCAATTTTTGGGATTTTTGAAAATTTAAAAACGGAATTTGAATGTGGATAAAATTTGCATTCAAAAACCAAAATTTGCAAGTTTGTAACTTTTTTGGTTTTTGAGATACGCAATTTTGATTTTTGGGAAATTTTGAAAAAACAAGATTGGCGTAACTCGCTTGTTTTTTGAGATTTTTTCAAAATTTGAACTGTTTTTGAATCAGAAAACAATTTGTAAACAAATGCAAAAAACCTCATTTTCTTATCTTTTTTGGTTTTTGAGATACGCTCACTCAATTTTTTTGGAAAAATTGTAAAATTCCAAAATTTTGATATCTCGCTCAATTTTTCGGATTTTTGAAAATTTAAAAACGGAATTTGGATGTGGATAAAATTTGCATTCAAAAACCAAAATTTGCAAGTTTGTAACTTTTTTGGTTTTTGAGATACGCAATTTTGATTTTTGGGAAATTTTGAAAAAACAAGATTGGCGTAACTCGCTTGTTTTTTGAGATTTTTTCCAAAATTTGAACTGTTTTTGAATCAGGAAACAATTTGTAAACAAATGCAAAAAACCGCATTTTGATATCATTTTTGGTTTTTGAGATACGCTAACTAGATTTTTTTTGAAAAATTGTAAAATGTCAAAATTTTGATTTCTTGCTCAATTTTTGAGATTTTTGAAAATTTAAAAACGGAATTTGAATGTGGATTAAATTTAAATTCAAAAACCAAAAATTTCAAGTTTGTAACATTTTTGGTTTTTGAGATACGCAATTTTGATTTTTGGGAAATTTTGAAAAAACAAAAATGGCGTAACTTGCTTGTTTTTTGAGATTTTTTGAAAATTCAAATTGTTTTTGAATGAAGGCAAAATTTGCAAATAAATACAAAAAACCGCATTTTGATATCTTTTTTGGTTTTTGAGATACGCTAACTCGATTTTTTGAGAAAAATAGTAAAATTCCAAAATTTTGATTTCTCGCTCAATTTTTAAGATTTTTGAAAATTTAAAAACGGAATTTGAATGTGGATTAAATTTACATTCAAAAACCAAAAATTTCAAGTTTGTAACTTTTTTGGTTTTTGAGATACGCAATTTTGATTTTTGGGAAATTTTGAAAAAACAAAAATGGCGTAACTCGCTTGTTTTTTGAGATTTTTTGAAAATTCAAATTGTTTTTGAATGAAGGCAAAATTTGCAAATAAATACAAAAAACCGCATTTTGATATCTTTTTTGGTTTTTGAGATACGCTAACTCGATTTTTTGAGAAAAATAGTAAAATTCCAAAATTTTGATTTCTCGCTCAATTTTTAAGATTTTTGAAAATTTAAAAACGGAATTTGAATGTGGATTAAATTTACATTCAAAAACCAAAAATTTCAAGTTTGTAACTTTTTTGGTTTTTGAGATACGCAATTTTGATTTTTGGGAAATTTTGAAAAAACAAAAATGGCGTAACTTGCTTGTTTTTTGAGATTTTTTGAAAATTCAAATTGTTTTTGAATGAAGGCAAAATTTGCAAATAAATACAAAAAACCGCATTTTGATATCTTTTTTGGTTTTTGAGATACGCTAACTCGATTTTTTGAGAAAAATAGTAAAATTCCAAAATTTTGATTTCTCGCTCAATTTTTAAGACTTTTGAAAATTTAAAAACGGAATTTGAATGTGGATTAAATTTACATTCAAAAACCAAAAATTTCAAGTTTGTAACTTTTTTGGTTTTTGAGATACGCAATTTTGATTTTTGGGAAATTTTGAAAAAACAAAAATGGCGTAACTCGCTTGTTTTTTGAGATTTTTTGAAAATTCAAATTGTTTTTGAATGAAGGCAAAATTTGCAAATAAATACAAAAAACCGCATTTTGATATCATTTTTGGTTTTTGAGATACGCTAACTAGATTTTTTTTGAAAAATTGTAAAATGTCAAAATTTTGATTTCTTGCTCAATTTTTGAGATTTTTGAAAATTTAAAAACGGAATTTGAATCAAAATGAAATTTTGAATCTAACTCAAAAATCCTCATTTTGATATCTTTTTTGGTTTTTGAGATATCAAAATCCACTTTTTTTTTGATAATTCTCAAAAATCGAGTGTAGCGTTTCTCGGTTGTTTTTTGAGATTTTTGAAAATTTAAAAACGGAATTTGAATGTGGATAAAATTTACATTCAAAAACCAAAAATTTTAAGTTTGTAACTTTTTTGGTTTTTGTGATACGCAATTTTGATTTTTGAGAAATTTTGAAAAAACAAGATTGTGGTAACTCGCTTGTTTTTTGAGATTTTTTTCAAAATTCAAACTGTTTTTGAATCAGGAAACAATTTGTAAACAAATACAAAAAACCTCATTTTCTTATCTTTTTTGGTTTTTGAGATACGCTCACTCAATTTTTTTGGAAAAATTGTAAAATTCCAAAATTTTGATATCTCGCTCAATTTTTGGGATTTTTGAAAATTTAAAAACGGAATTTGAATGTGGATAAAATTTGCATTCAAAAACCAAAATTTGCAAGTTTGTAACTTTTTTGATTTTTGAAATATGCAATTTTGATTTTTGGGAAATTTTGAAAAAACAAGATTGGCGTAACTCGCTTGTTTTTTGAGATTTTTTCCAAAATTTGAACTGTTTTTGAATCAGGAAACAATTTGTAAACAAATGCAAAAAACCGCATTTTGATATCATTTTTGGTTTTTGAGATACGCTAACTAGATTTTTTTTGAAAAATTGTAAAATGTCAAAATTTTGATTTCTTGCTCAATTTTTGAGATTTTTGAAAATTTAAAAACGGAATTTGAATCAAAATAAAATTTTGAATCTAACTCAAAAATCCTCATTTTGATATCTTTTTTGGTTTTTGAGATATCAAAATCCACTTTTTTTTGATAATTCTCAAAAATCGAGTGTAGCGTTTCTCGGTTGTTTTTTGAGATTTTTGAAAATTTAAAAACGGAATTTGAATGTGGATAAAATTTACATTCAAAAACCAAAAATTTTAAGTTTGTAACTTTTTTGGTTTTTGTGATACGCAATTTTGATTTTTGAGAAATTTTGAAAAAACAAGATTGTCGTAACTCGCTTGTTTTTTGAGATTTTTTCAAAATTCAAACTGTTTTTGAATCAGGAAACAATTTGTAAACAAATACAAAAAACCTCATTTTCTTATCTTTTTTGGATTTTGAGATACGCTTACTCGATTTTTTGGAAAATTTGTAAAATTACAAAATTTTGATATCTCGCTCAATTTTTGAGATTTTTGGAAATTTAAAAAAGGAATTTGAATATGCATAAAATTTGCATTCAAAAACCAAAAATTGCAAGTTTGTAACTTTTTTGATTTTTGAAATATGCAATTTTGATTTTTGGGAGGTTTTGAAAAAACAAATAAGGCGTAACTCGCTTGTTTTTTAAGATTTTTTCAAAATTTGAACTGTTTTTGAATCACGAAACAATTTGTAAATAAATACAAAAAACCGCATTTTGATATCGTTTTTGGTTTTGGAGATATGAAAAACTAGAAAAAAGCTCGAGTGTTTTTTTGAAAAATCACCATAACTCGCTCAATTTTAAATTTTTTTGAAAAAATCAAAAAGTTTCTGAATCAGTACAAAATTCTCTATCAAACTCAAAAAAACCGAATTTTAATAACTTTTTTAGTTTTTGAGATATCCATATTTAAATTTTGAGATATTTTTAAACATCAAAATGGCGTTTCTCGATTATAGAAAACTGTAATTTGTTTACCGACATTTTGTATTGATTTTCTCAATAGAAAAATGTAGGAAACGGTAATTTCCTTACCGACATTTTGTCTCATAAAAATAATCGGCTTTACAGACATCTGTAATTTTGTTACAGACATTTTTTACAGTAAACTGTAATTTGTTTACCGACATTTTTGTATTGATTTTCTGAATACAAAATATAGGAAACTGTAATGTTGTTACCGACACTTATCAATTTTCTAATTTTTGTTTAAAATTTTGGTTATTTAGTAAAAATATTTTCAAATTTTGATAAAAAACTTAAAATTGGTCAAAAATGCAATTTTTTTGACAAATTTGTCAATTTTTTTGAAAATTTGTCAATTTTTTTAAAAGTGTCATTTTTTTGAAAACTGTTAATATTTTTGTAAAATTTGTCAATTTTTTGAAAACTCCATTTTTTGAAAACTGTCAATTTCTTAAAAATCTGTCAATTTTTTGAAAAGTTGTCAATTTTTTTTTAAATCGTCAATTTTTTCAAAACTCATTTTTTTTGAAAATTCCCGAATTTTTTGAAAAGTTGTCAATTTTTTGAAAAGTTGTCAATTTTTTGAAAAGTTGTCAATTTTTGTAAAATTTGATATTTTTTTGAAAAATATTTTTTTTTGAAAATTTATCAATTTTTTGAAAACTGTCAATTTCTTAAAAATTTGTCAACTTTTTGAAAAGTTGTCAATTTTTTTGAAAAGTCAATTTTTTTGAAAAGTCAATTTTTTTGAAAAGTTTTCATTTTTTTTTAAATTTTGTCGATTTTTTGAAATTTTGTCGTTTTAAAAAAACTGTCAATTTTTTTGAAAATTTGTTAAAAAGTTGTAAATTTCTTTGAAATTGTCAATTTTTGTAAAATTTGTTATTTTTTCAATACAAAGTTTGATCTGTCAATCGGTGGCCTTGTACGTTATAGAAATAGTTGCTAATTTTTACAAAAATTCGATTTTTTTATAAAAATATGATCAAATGTTAATAAAAAACTGTTACAAATTGTCAAAAATGAATTTTTTTTCAAAAAATGTAAAAGGATGTTCGAAATATATGCAAATTTCAAAAATTTACCAATTGACAGTTCGATCTGTCAAAAATTAAAAATCCGTTAAAATATCAAACATCCTGTATTATTTACGATGAAAAATCGATAAATAAGCCAAATTAATCGATTATAAACACAAATTAATCGATATTTTCATAAAAATTACGATTTTTTTGCGTAATATGTCATCTGAACGTTATAGAAAAAGTTGCTAATTTAAAATAAAAATTGATTTTTGATCAAAATATGATTAAATTTGAATAGAAAACTGTTAAAATTTGTCAAAAATGCAATTTTTTTTAAAAAAATGTTGAAGGATGTTCGAAATATACGCAGATTTTAAAAAATTTCCATTTGACAGTTCGATCTGTCAAAAATTAAAAATCCGGTGAAATTTTAAACATCCTGTATTATTTACGATTAAAAATCGATAAATAAGCTAAATTAATCGATTATAAACAAAAATTAATCAATATTTTCATAAAATATGCAATTTTATCGATTATCTGTCAATTCTTCTTCTTTTTTTGTATGTCAAAATCGTAATAGTGAGCATGAAAGCTGTCAAAAATTAAAAATCTGTTTATATTTCAAACATCCTGTATTGTTTACGATTAAAAATCGATAAATAAGCTAAATTAATCGATTATTAACACAAATTAATCGATATTTTCATAAAATATGCAATTTTATTGATTATCTGTCAATTCTTATTCTTTTTTATAGTAAAATCGTATTAGAGAGCTTGACAGCTGTCACAAATTACAAATGAGCTTTAATTTCAAACATCCTGTATTATTGATGATTAAAAATCGATAAATAAGCTAAATTAATCGATTATAAACACAAACTAATCAATATTTTCATTAAAACTTACGATTTTATCGATTATCTGTAAATTCTTCTTCTTTTTTGTGGTAAAATCTATTATTAATACAAATTAATCGATATTTTCTTAAAATTTATAATTTTTTTTTCCAAAAATGTCAATCATCGTTACCTATTATCCAATACAAGAAATAAAACACAAAATATCCATTTTCTGTCAATTCTTCTTCTTTTTCGTGTGGTAAAATCGTATTAGTGAGCATGACAGCTGTCAAAAATTACAAATCTGCCTAAATTTTAAACATCCTGTATTATTTACGATGAAAAATCGATAAATAAGCCAAATTAATCGATTATAAACACAAATTAATCAATATTTTCATAAAAATTACGATTTTTTTGCGTAATATGTCATCTGTCAAAAAGTGGCCTTGAAAGTTATAGAAAAAGTTGCTAATTTAAAATAAAAATTGATTTTTGATCAAAATATGATTAAATTTGAATAGAAAACTGTTAGAATTTGTCAAAAATGCAATTTTTTTTTAAAAATGTTGAAGGATGTTCGAAATATACGCAGATTTAAAAAAATTTCCATTTGACAGTTCGATCTGTCAAAAATTAAAAATCCGGTGAAATTTTAAACATCCTATATTATTTACGATTAAAAATCGATAAATAAGCTAAATTAATCGATTATAAACACAAATTAATCAATATTTTCATAAAATATGCAATTTTATCGATTTTCTGTCAATTCTTCTTCTTTTTTTGTGTGTCAAAATCGTAATAGTGAGCATGGAAGCTGTCAAAAATTAAAAATCTGTTTATATTTCAAACATCCTGTATTGTTTACGATTAAAAATCGATAAATAAGCTAAATTAATCGATTATTAACACAAATTAATCGATATTTTCATAAAATATGCAATTTTATTGATTATCTGTCAATTCTTATTCTTTTTTATAGTAAAATCGTATTAGAGAGCTTGACAGCTGTCACAAATTACAAATGAGCTTTAATTTCAAACATCCTGTATTATTGATGATTAAAAATCGATAAATAAGCTAAATTAATCGATTATAAACACAAACTAATCAATATTTTCATTAAAACTTACGATTTTATCGATTATCTGTAAATTCTTCTTCTTTTTTGTGGTAAAATCGATTATTAATACAAATTAATCGATATTTTCTTAAAATTTATAATTTTTTTTTCCAAAAATGTCAATCATCGTTACCTATTATCCAATACAAGAAATAAAACACAAAATATCCATTTTCTGTCAATTCTTCTTCTTTTTCGTGTGGTAAAATCGTATTAGTGAGCATGACAGCTGTCAAAAATTAAAAATCTGCCTAAATTTTAAACATCCTGTATTATTTACGATTAAAAATCGATAAATAAGCTAAATTAATCGATTATAAACACAAATTAATCGATAAATTCATAAAAATTACGGTTTTTTGCATAATATGTCATCTGTCAAAAAGTGGCCTTGAACGTTATAGAAAAAGTTGCTAATTTAAAATAAAAATTTTTTTGATAAAAATATGATTAAATTTCAATAGAAAACTGTTAAAATTTGACAAAAATGCAATTTTTTTCAAAAAATGTAGAAGGATGTTCAAAATATACGCAGATTTTAAACATTGTCCAATTGACAGTTCGATCTGTCAAAAATTAAAAATCGGCTTATATTTTCAACATCCTGTATTATTTACGATTAAAAATCGATAAACAAGCTAAATTAATCGATTATAAACACAAATTAATCAATATTTTCATGAAATATGCGATTTTATCGATTATCTGCCAAATCTTCTTCTTTTTTTGTGGTAAAATCGTATTAGTGAGAATGACAGCTTTCAAAAATTACAAATCTGCTTCAATTTCAAACATTCTGTATTATTTGTGATTAAAAATTAATAAATAAGCTAAATTAATCGATTATAAACACCAATTAATCAATATTTTCATAAAATATGCCATTTTATTAATTATCTGTCAATTCTTCTTCTTTTGTAGTAAAATCGTATTAGAGAGCATGACAGCTGTCAAAAATTAAAAATCTCTTAATATTTTAAGCATCCTGTATTATTTACAATTAAAAATCGATAAATAAGCTTAATTAATCGATTATAAACATAAATTAATTAATATTTTTTAAAAATTTATCATTTTTTATATTAAAAATATCAACCAGTGCCACCTATTATCCAATACGAGAAATGGAACTTAAACATTGATTTTGTTTTATTTAACCATTGTATAAGCACTAGTCTTTATACCACAGATTATAACAGATACGAAAGTGGCGATTTGGGCTCGTTGACCTTGAACGTAACGATGGTCTGATTGGTCAGGATTCAAATGCAAAATGACATATTTTACTACGAATTTACTACTATGTTGTTCGTCGAGTATGTTCGGATTAGGTTTCAATAAATGATATTTGTCAAGCGAACTATAATAGATACAATTGATTGGTTGAAAATAGTCCGAAAAGCAAACGAACGAACCTATTTATTTCCACTTACGGTGCACTTACGTATCTGTCAGATAATTATTGTTTTGATTTGGTTAAAATTTGCTGAAATTTCGATGTGCATTCTTGTCGATTTTAAACCGTTTCTTTTATTGCTTTTGCGAATATTTGTTATAATTTAATGATATTATTATACTGTTTTTCGCAAAACCCGCTGAAGTGGAAAGATCTAGATAAATAAAAACCTGCAAACTTTGTATACAGTTTGCAGGTTTTAATTATTATTTATCAGGTAAGTACATAAATGATTCTTTTATTGTATATTCTATAGTAAATAAAACTACTTTTTTGCAGGTTAAAAACAGCACAACCGTTCAAATTGATATCGTAAAGATTAAAAGTACGTACTCAAACTGTCGACGCATAAACCTCACAACATATGTCGATTACAGAGACTAAAATCTTTTATTTAGGAACAGAACAAGTTACTGAAACAAGAAGTAGTTATTCAAAGGCGAATTATTTTGGTTGTGAACAATATTTGCTCGGATAAATAGCAGCTGTACATATTCAAAATGCTAATACCACTAAAAGACAGAAAAATGACAAATATGTTATACACAGGAATTTAAATAGTATGCTCTATCGTTGTACTATATATGAGTCCAAGAGGATGTGTCAAGCTAATGATATCCTCAATACAAATACCCTATTTACTTTGAAGGTAAATTTTAAATATTTTCTGCAGTACTTGTTATTTTGTAAATATTAACATACAGAAATCTATTGTAAACTTTTAAGGGGCCACTGAAAATACAGATCCAGTAAACAGACACTGTATGAAAAGTGGTTGATGTCATCACATGAATCTTGCAATACATTTCAAATATGGAAACAGCAATAAAGACGGATTATGTAAAAACATTAGGAAAAAATAATCTTAGCATACTTTAATGCAAGTAAATGTTAGAAGAACAGGTGCTAAAACTTATCAAAAGGATTCCTTTCCATCTTTTTTCACAGATTATTTGATGAAATTCTTTTTTAGATAAATCAACTACTCAATATTACTAAATAGTGTGAATTCTGCAATAGTCATTAACAAAATATACAGTCTCCAATACTTTTTTACTTTCTTGTTAAGTAGTGACATTTTATTTTAACTACTTTACCTTTTTTGCCTTAAGATTAGATTTTTTAGATGTATGGTTTCTTAGAATTAAAGACTGCATGTTGCATGTGATTGTTATATAATGTATATTTAGTGTATTTATAAAATTACATACAATATTTGATGTATTTAAATATATATTAGAAAATATGTGTGTATTCTTTACCTTTCCTGTTTTCTTACATTATATTTTACATATTATATTCATGGGTAATTCAAAATGGACCATTATTCAAAAACAACAGGTTTTAATAAATATATTTTTTTAGAAAATGAACAACAGAAGAAAGTTCTTTATAAGACTTAAGGTATCTACAAAAAATAAAATGAGAATTATTCTATAAAGTTATGTCTTAGAAACAACACATTTAAGTACTTCAAATCAATTACCTGTTAATTTCTTAACTCTGTTTAACCAATGATTATAGGAGTCGTAAAATGCAGGACATATAATGTTAATAAAGCTATGCTTTATTTCTGTAGACAAGCTTTAGATGGGAGTAAATTTTAAACTTGACATGTCCATTCCTAACCCCACTTTTAAATAACTATATAACACATATTTACAAATGCAAAACATTAATTAAACTTTGTTTTAGACCTTAAATAAGGCAATTTAATTGTTTTCCTTTATTTACTTTATTCAGATTAAGTTTAATTTCGGTGACTGTTGGTTATTGACTGTACAAAAAACTAGAAAAGGCACCGCTATTTAGTGGGTTATTGCTTTCAACCAATCAAAGCTCTCACTCTGGAATGTCAAAGTCCTATACATTTGCATTGGAAATTTATGAATGACCACTCTGGAACGTCAAAAAATAGCATTGCTCTTATGGACAAACCTTCTGATTGGTCGTTCAAGGTCACCAGACGAAATTGTCGATTTCATTCATAAAAACGACTACTTTCGTATCTAGTATAATAATCTATGCTTTATACAATGTATGGAGGGTAGAGGTAAGGAGAACGATCTTAAATGGGAAATGATTAAAAATGTGTCCACTTTTTAGAGGAACATAACACTTCTCAAACTTGCCACTACAATGGCGCTAAAGTAGATGTAGGGTACAGAATGAATGTAGCAGTTTTTGACAAATTGATTGAAATGTCGTATGATTTCGTAATATAAGTCACAAATTATATAAGTGCTATAAAAAAACGTGGTCAGCGAATTCAGTTTAGTGTATTTTAAATTCGTTTTATACTTTATGATTATCTTATGTATCTTATGATTATTTTAAAAATGGTGTCATAATAAAGCGGAAATGTGTCTTTCCTTGTTTATTTATCTATCCTACTCTAAGAAATTATGGCGCTTTTTTTAAAATTTACCCTACTACGATCGTAGCGCCACCCTTATTTACCACATTTTGACGGACACATTCAATACACGGAGACAGTTCTCCTTACCTCTACCCTCCATAATACAATGATTTAACTAATTTATTCTTAAAATGTTTTACAGCGCCATCTTTATATATATTAAGTAAACTTTATATTCAATTTTACAGATATCTTTTTTAGGTGTATTATTATATAAATGTATTTACTAATTCTATTACAAGATGGCGTTTTATGTCACAATTATTGTGGAATAATTTCCGAAAAAATTAATTTCAAATTTTTAATCTTTAAACATCGCGAAAACGAAAAATGATATTTAAATGATTTTTTTTGTAGAATTTGAGGAATTTATTCTGGAATTTAATGGAATTTGAATTTTTTTTGAGAATTTGTATCGAAAACCAAAAAAGGTATCAAAACACGGTTTTTTTGAGTTTGATAGAGAAATTATTACTGATTCAAAAACTTTTTTACTTTTTTAAAAATTCCCAAAATTGAACGAGTTATAGCAATTTTTCAAAAAAACACACAAGCTTTTTTCCAAATTCTCATATCTCAAAAACCAAAAAAGATATCAAAATGCGGTTTTTTGAGTTTGATTTGAAATTTCGTCCTGATTCAGAAACTTTTTGAATTTTTTAAAAAGTCCCACAATTGAGCGAGTTATGACAATTTTTCGAAAAAATACCCGAGCGTTTTTCCAAATTCTCATATCTCAAAAACCAAAAAAGGTATCAAAACACGGTTTTTTGAGTTTGATAGAGAAATTCTTACTGATTCAAAAACTTTTTGAATTTTTAAAAAATTTTTAAAATTAAGCGAGTTATGACAATTTTTCGAAAAAACACTTAACCTTTTTTCGAATTTTTCATATTTTTAAAACCAAAAAAGATATCAGAATTTGGTTTTTTGGATTAGATTCAAAATTTAATTTTGATTTAAAATCCTTTTTCAAATTTCAAAAAAACTTTAAAAATAACTCAAAAACATCATTTTTCGTTTTCAAAATTCCCATAAATCGAGATATTCATATCTCAAAAACCGAAAAAGGTAGAAAATCAAAATTTTAAATTCTGAATGAGGATTTAAAACTGATTCAAAAATATTTTGACAATTTTAAAAATTCCAAAAACCAGCTGAGATACGCCACATTGGATTTTTCAAAATATCTCAAAAATCGATATAACAATATCTCAAAAACCAAAAAAGGTACAAACTCCAAATTTTGGATTCTGAATGAGGATCTAAATTTGATTCAGAAACTTTTTGAAAATTTTAAAAATTCCAAAAAACAACAGAGTTAGGCCATATTTGATTTTCAAAATATCTCAAAAATCGAGATATGTATATCTCAAAAACCAAAAAAGCTAGAAACTTAAAATTTTGTATTCTGAATAAGAATTTTAATCTGATTTAAAATTATTTTAAATTTTCACAATATCTCAAAAAATAATCGAAATATTCAAAATTTTTGTTTTTTCCGAAAAAATGACTCGAGCTTTTTTCCAAATTCTCATATCTCGAAAACCAAAAAATATATCAAAACGCGGTTTTTTGAGTTTGATAGAGAAATTCTTACTGATTCAAAAACTTTTTGAATTTTTGAAAAATTTCCAAAATTGAGAGAGTTACAGCAATTTTTCTCAAAAAAACAAAACACAATCAACTATTTTAAAAAATCGAGATATCGATATCTCAAAAACCAAAAAAAAATATCAAAATGGGGTTTTTCCCATCAAATTCCAAATTTTTCACTCATTCAGAATCAATTCAAATTTCAAAAATATCTCAAAAAACCTCAAAACAGCATCAATTTTCGAAAAAAAAGTAGTACCAAGTATAACCCCTCGTATACAGATTTCGAAAAAACGAGATATCGATATCTCGAAAACCAAAGAAGATATCAAAATGCGGTTTTTTGAGTTTGATAGAGAAATTCTTACTGATTCAAAAACTTTTTGAATTTTTGAAAAATTCCCAAAATTAAGAGAGTTACAGAAATTTTTGTCAAAAAAACAAAACACAATCAACTTTTTTTTGTAAAAATCCAGATATCGTTATCTCAAAAACCAACAAAGATATCGAAACGCGGTTTTATGAGTTTGATAGAGAAATTCTTGCTGATTCAAGAACATTTTGAGTTTTTAAAAAATTCAAAAAATTGAGCAAGTTATGGCGATTTTTCGAAAAAACACTCGAGCTTTTCTCCAAATTCTCATATCTCAAAATCCAAAAAGATATCGAGTTGCGGTTGTTTGAGTTTGATAAAGAATTTTGTACTGATTCAGAAGCTTTTTGAATTTTTCAAAAATTCCCAAAATCAAGCGAGTTATGGCGATTTTTCGATAAAAAACAAAATACGATCAACTTTGTTTAAAAATCGAGATATCGAGTTGGAATTTTTGATAATTTAGAAACTAAAAAAGATATCAAAATGCGGTTTTTTGAGTTTGATTGGGAATTTTGTATTGATTCAGAAAATTTTTGAATTTTTCAAAAATTCCAAAAATTGAGTGACTTATGACGATTTTTCGAAAAAACACTCGAGCTTTTTTTTGGATTTTTGATATCTCGAAAACCAAAAACGATATCAAAATGCGGTTTTTTGAATTTGTTTACAAATTGTATACTGATTCAAAATCAATTTGAATTTTCAGAATATCTCAAAAAAACAAGCGAGATATCCAAATATCCGGTTTTTGAAAAAATGAGATATCGATATCTCAAAAACCAACAAAGATATCAAAATGCGGTTTTTTGGATTTGTTTACAAATTGTTTACTGATTCAAAATCAATTTAAATTTTCAAAATATCTCAAAAAACAAGCGAGATTATCAAAATTTTCGTTTTTCTGACAAAACGAGATATCGATATCTCGAAAACTAAAAAAGATATGAAAACGCGGTTTTTTGATTTCGATTCGAAATTTCCTCCCGATTCAGAAACTTTTTGAATTTTTCAAAAATCTCTAAAAAAAAACCGAAAAATTACAATTTTTCAAATTTCTAAAATTCTCAAAAAAAATCGAGATACCAATATCTCAAAAACCGAAAAAGATATCAAAAAAACAGTTTTTTGCATCCGATTCAAAATTCAATTCTGATTCAAAATCAAATTTCAAATTTTCAAAAAATCTCAAAAAAACCTCAAAAACCGACAAATTTCAATTTTTCAAAATTCTCAAAAAAATCAAGTTATCGATATCTCGAAAACCAAAAAAGATATCAAAAAACGGTTTTTTGGATTTGTTTACAAATTTTTTACTGATTCAAAATCAATTTGAATTTTCAAAATATCTCAAAAAACAAGCGAGTTACGCCATACTCGATTTTTCAAATTTTCGAAAAACTCACTTTTGAATATCTCAAAAACTAAAAGAGATAATAAAAAACAGTTTTTTGGATATTATTTAGAATTTAATTCTTATTCAAAATCCATTTTCGAATTTCAAAAAATACCCAAAAAAACGCTATTTTTCGATTTATCAAAATTTCCAAAAAAACGAGATATCGATATCTCGAAATCCAAAAAAGATATCAAAAAACGGTTTTTTGACATTGATTCACAATTTAATTCCAATTCAGATTCTTTTTTGAAATTTGAAATAACATTAAATACTCGCTGAGAAATACAAATTTCGGATTTTTAAAATTTTCAAAATTTTGAATTTGATATCTCAAAAACTAAAAAAGATATCAAAAAACGGTTTTTTGGATTTGATTCAGAATTTAATTCTTATTTAAAATCTACTTTCAAATTTCCAAAAATCTCAAAAAACATTCAAAAAACCTCCATTTTCTTATTTTTCAAACATTCCAAAAATCATTTTAGTTGAAACTTTTGGTTTTTTGGTAAAAATGTGGATTAAATTTTGATAAAATTTGTTAAAAAAGCAATTTTTTGAAAATTTGTTAATTTTTTTGAAAATTAGTCAATTTTTTGAAAATTTGTCAATTTTTCTTGACAGTTTATCAATTTTGACATTTTTTGAAAGTGTTGTAAATTTTTTGAAAATTTTGTTTTTTGTGGTAAAAATATGATTAAATTTTGTTAGAAAAATAATTAATTAGTCAAAAATGCAAAGATTTCAAAAATTTTCAATACAAAGTTTTGATCTGTCAATCAGTGGCCTTGAACGTTATAGAAATAGTTGCTAATTTTTACAAAATTTCGATTTTTTTATAAAAATATGATCAAATGTTAATAAAAAACTGTTAAAATTTGTCAAAAATGCATTTTTTTTCGAAAAATATGCAAAGATGTTCGAAATATACGCAGATTTCAAAAATTATACAATTGACATTTCGATCTGTCAAAAATTAAAAATCCGTTTCAATATCAAACATCCTGTATTATTTACGATTAGAAATCGATAAATATGCTAAATTAATCGATTATAAACACAAATTAATCAATATTGTCATTAAAAATATGCGATTTTATCGATTATCTGTCAATTCTTCTTCTTTTTTTGTGTAGTAAAATCGTATTAGTGAGAATGACAGCTGTCAAAAATTACAAATCTGCTTCAATTTTAAACATCCTGTATTATTTACGATTAAAAATCGATAAATAAGAATAATTAATCGATTATTAACACAAATTAATCGATATTTTCATAAAAATTACGACTTTTTTGCGTAAGATGTCATCTGTCAAAAAGTGGCCTTGAACGTTATAGAAAAAGTTGCTAATTTAAAATAAAAATCGATTATTGATAAAAATATAATTAAATTTCAATAGAAAACTGTTAAAATTTGTCAAAAATGCAATGCAACACAAATTAATCAATATTTGCATAAAATATGCAATTTTATCGAATATCTGTCAATTCTTCTTCTTTTTTAGTGTGGTAAAATGGTAATAGTTAGCATGACAGATGTCAAAAATTGAAAATCTGCAACAATTTCAAACATCCTGTATTATTTACGATTATAAATCGATAAACAAGCTAAATTAATCGATTATACACACAAATTAGTCAATATTTTCATAAAATATGCGATTTTATTAATTATCTGTCAATTCTTCTTCTTTTTTTTGTAGTAAAATCGTATTAGAGAGCATGACAGCTGTCACAAATTACAAATCTGTTAATATTTTAAACATCCTGTATTATTTAAAATTAAAAATCAATAAACAAGCTAAATTAATCGATTATAAACATAAATTAATCGATATTTTATAAAAATTTATCATTTTTCTATAAAAAATGTCAACTAGCGCCACCTATTATCCAACACGAGAAATAAAACGTATAATATTGATTTTTTTTAACTAATTTATTCTTGAAATGTCTTACAGAGCCATCTTCATATTTATATTCAATTTTACAGATTTCTTTTTTATGTGTATTATTATATAAAATATATTTACTAATTCTATTACAAGATGGCGCTTTATATCTCAATTATTGTGGAATAAATCCGAAAAGAAATTTCAAATTTTTAATCTTTAAACATCGCGAAAACGATAAATGATTTTTGAATGTTTTTTTTTCTAGAATTTGAGGAATTCATTCTAGAATTTAATAGAGTTTGAATTTTTGTGGGAGCTTTGATGCGATTTTTGGAAATTTTCGAAAAAAACAAGCACTCTACAATTTTTCGACAGATTAACAGTAAATTTGACATTTATGAGACGTTTGACATTGTTGAATGTCAAAAATTACATTTAGTTGACAGATTAACAATAAATTGAAAGTTTCTATGTCAATTTGACATTTTAATGACAGTTGACTTAAACAAACTTCAATAAAATGACATTTAAACACTAAATATGACATTTAAATGACAGTTGACATTGTTAAATGTTAAAAATGACAGTTAATTGACATATTGAATGTAAATTTGACATTTGTATGACGGTTGATATTGTTAAATGTCAAAAATGACATTTAGTTGACAAAAAATGACGAAAATTTTGAATATCTCGCTTGTTTTTTGAGATATTTTAAAAATTCAAATTGATTTTGAATCAGTAAACAATTTGTAAACAAATCCAAAAAACCACATTTCGATATCTTTTTTGGATTTTGAGATATCAGAATTTTGAAAAAAGCTTGTGTGTTTTTTCGAAAAATCGCCATAACTCGCTCAATTTTTGGAATTTTTAAAAAATTCAAAAAGTTTCTGAATCAGTAGAAAATTCTCTATCAAACACAAACGCATTTTAATACCTTTTTTAGTTTTCAAAATATCAAAAATTCAAAAAAACTCAAAAAATTTTTTGAATTAAATTTTCAAAAATTGAGTTGGCCATTTGTTTATATAGTCAAAACCCACTAAATTAAAAAAAAACAAAATTTTTATTCATTTACAATTTATTTATTAAATAATATCACAAATTAATATTTGACACATGACAGTTGACATATTTGACACATTTTAGGAATTAAAATTGAGCAAAAAAATAAATTTTTGAAAAAAAAATTAATTTTTTTCAAAAAATTTGGCACAGAAATTACAAAATATTTACATTTTTTTGAAACTTTCCCCCCAAACAAATCGCCACAAAAAAAGTTAACTCCTCCCAAAAAACTCCCCTCCCCAAAAATGTCCGCCCCAAATATTCTTCTCCCCAAAAAAGTTAACAACCCCCCCCCCAAAAAAACTCCCCTCCCTCAAAAATGTACTCTCCAAATATTCTTCTCCCCAAAATTTTCCTCCCTCAAAAAAGTTAACTCCCCCCAAAACTCCCCTCCTCAAAAATGTTCCCTCCAAATGTTCTCTCCAAAATTTCCCTCTCCCAAAAAAGTTACCCCCCCCCCCCAAATGTTCCCTCCAAATATTCTTCTCCCCAATTTTTTTTGAAAACAATTTCAGGATTTCCCCACACAAAAAGTTTTCCAAAAACATTCTCCAAAAAATTCCCCCCAAAATTTTTCTCCAAGATTTTTTCCTTTAATAAAACTCCAACATTCCCCCCCAAATCTCCAAGAAAAATCTCCAATTTTCCAATTATGAACTTCCAAAAAACGCCTCCAAACTCCCCTCAAAAAATTATTAAAATTTTCCAAAAATACCCCCAAAAACTTCCCATGAGAAACTCCCCCCAAAATGCCTCCAAAAACTTCCTCCCATAATACCTACAAAAACTTCCTATGAGAACCACTCCCCAACTTTTTAAGAGAAGTTTCTATTAAATGACCCCCCCCCCACCCCCCAAAAAACGATTTTTATACAGAAATCAAATTCCTCCAACGCACCCCCAAAAAACTAGTTTTTTTTAATGAAAAACTAAAATTGATCTAACCCCCCCCTACCTCCCCCACCTCAAATTTATACAAAATTCATAATCGAAGTCGCTCGTCGACTATACCCCCTCCTCATTTCCCCCCCATTACCCCCTTGTTTCTCACATTCCTCTTTTACACGTCGAATAATATCAGCCACTAATTTCTCCTCTTTTTCTTTTTCCCCATCATCTCCCCCTCCCCCAGTTTCATCACTTTTTCTACGTTTTTTATTCGGCCCCATTACCATCGTCACCCCATGTCTCGCCCCAACATGTCCCACATAACCTTTACGACTTTTAAAAAATACATTACATAAACGACATTTGAAAAGGGGGGCTGGACTGATTGGTTTTATTATTGGATTTGGTAACACCCCCCCATTAGTGGTGGTGGTAGCCCCCCCATGAATTTTGTATTTATGTCGATACCAATGCGTTCGAGTTGCTAATACCTCCCCACAAATTTTACACGTCACTGTACCATCCCCCCTAACTAAATATTCTAAAAGATCGGTTTTTTTGGTTGTTGTTTGGGGGGTGATTGGGGGGTTATTCCCCAAATCTTTATCATTATCATCGATTGTGGCGGAATCATCAAGAAAATGGCCTTCATAAGTGGGGGGGTGATCAATATCTTCATCTTCGTAAATGGGGTGGTTGGGGGTCAAATTGTTGTCATCATCTTCTTCGTGTTTGATTGTGGGGTAAAAATTGGTTTTTTGTTGGTTTTGGGGGGTTATATCGTCTTCATGTTTGATATGGGGGGTGGTGTTGATTGGTGGGTTGATAGTGGTGATGATTGTGATGGGGGGTGGTGGTGGTGTGGGGAGGTTGGTGTGATTTTGGTTGTTTTCTGATTGGTTGTCGGTGTAAAAATCTGAAAAAAAGAATTATGGGTAAATGTTAAATTTTTTACGGATAAATGTTAAAAGTCAAAAATTACGGGTAAATGTTAAAAAAACAATAAAAGATATTACGGGTAAATGTTAAAAAATCATATAAAAATGTTAAGAAATTACGGGTAAATGTTTAGAAATTACGGGTAAATGGAAAAAAACGGTAAAAATGGGTAAACAATTGAAAAAACGTGATGATTTACGGATAAGTGTTATTTTTATGGGTAAATGTTAAATAACTGTTAAAATCGGTCAAAATGTGAAAAATTACGGGTAAATGTTAAAAATGTCAGAAATTACGGGTAAATGTTTAGAAATTACGGGTAAATGTTAAAAAACGGTTAAAATGACTAAAAAATTGAAAAAACGTTATAACTTACGGGTAAGCGTTATTTTTACGGGTAAATGTTAAATAACTGTTAAAATCGGTCAAAATGTGAAAAATTACGGGTAAATGTTAAAAATTCAAATAAACATGTTAAGAAATTACGGGCAAATGTTAAAAAACGGTTAAAATGGCTAAAAAATGAAAAAACGTGATGATTTACGGGAAAGTGTTATTTTTACGGGTAAATGTTAAAAAACTGTTAAAATCGGTAAAAATGTGAAAAATTACGGGTAAATGTTAAAAATGTCAGAAATTACGGGTAAATGTTAAAAATTCAAATAAACATGTTAAGAAATTACGGGTAAATGTTAAAAAAACGGTTAAAATGAGTAAAAAAGTAAAAAATTACGGGTAAATGTTAATTTTTTTACGGGTTAATGTTAAAATTCATATAAAAATGTTAAGAAATTACGGGTAACTGTTAAGAAGTTACGGGTAAATGTTAAAACACGGTTAAAATGGCGAAAAAATTGAAAAAACGATATAATTTACGGGTTAGTGTTATTTTTACGGGTAAATGTTAAATAACTGTTAAAATTGGTCAAAATGTGAAAAATTACGGGTAAATGTTAAAAATGTCAGAAATTTACGGGTAAATGTTAAAAAAACGATTAAAGAAATTACGGGTAAATGTTAACAATTCATATAGAAAATGTTAAGAAATTACGGGTAAATGTTAAAAAACGTTTAAAATGGCTAAAAAATTGAAAAAACGTGATAATTTACGGGTAATAGTTATTTTTACGGGTAAATGTTAAAAAAATGTTAAAATCGGTAAAAATTTGAAAATTACGGGTAAATGTTAAAAATGTCAGAAATTACGGGTAAATGTTAAAAATTCAAATAAACATGTTATGAAATTACGGGTAAATGTTAAAAAAACGGTTAAAATGAGTAAAAAAGTGAAAAATTACGGGTAAATGTTAATTTTTTTACGGGTAAATGTTAAAAATTCATATAAAAATGTTAAGAAATTACGGGTAACTGTTAAGAAGTTACGGGTAAATGTTAAAACACGGTTAAAATGGCGAAAAAATTGAAAAAACGATATAATTTACGGGTTAGTGTTATTTTTACGGGTAAATGTTAAATAACTGTTAAAATTGGTCAAAATGTGAAAAATTACGGGTAAATGTTAAAAATGTCAGAAATTACGGGTAAATGTTAAAAAAACGATTAAAGAAATTACGGGTAAATGTTAACAATTCATATAGAAAATGTTAAGAAATTACGGGTAAATGTTAAAAAACGTTTAAAATGGCTAAAAAATTGAAAAAACGTGATAATTTACGGGTAATAGTTATTTTTACGGGTAAATGTTAAAAAAATGTTAAAATCGGTAAAAATTTGAAAAATTACGGGTAAATGTTAAAAATGTCAGAAATTACGGGTAAATGTTAAAAATTTAAATAATCATGTTAAGAAAATACGGGTAAATGTTAAAAAACGGTTAAAATGAGTAAAAAAGTGAAAAATTACGGGTAAATGTTAATTTTTTTACGGGTAAATGTTAAAAATTCATATAAAAATGTTAAGAAATTACGGGTAACTGTTAAGAAGTTACGGGTAAATGTTAAAACACGGTTAAAATGGCAAAAATATTGAAAAAACTATATAATTTACGGGTTAGTGTTATTTTTACGGATAAATGTTAAATAACTGTTAAAATCGGTCAAAATATGAAAAATTACGGGTAAATGTTAAAAATGTCAGAAATTATGGGTAAATGTTAAAAAAATTCAAATAAACATGTTAAGACATTACGGGTAAATGTTATAAAAGCGTCAAAATATGTCAAATATTACGGGAAAATGTGTGAAAAAATCGTTAGAAAAATTTCAAAAATTACGGGTAAATGTTAATTTTTTACGGGTAAATGTTAATTTTTTACGGGTAAATGTTACAATTGGTCAGAATAATGTCAAAAATTACGGAAAAATGTTAAAAAATCGTCTGAAAATGTCAAAAATTGCGGGTAAATGTTAATTATTTTTGTGGGTAAATGTTAAAAAATTACGGGTAAATGTTAAAAATTTGTAAATTTTGCTTAATTTTTAAGATTTTTTGAAATTTCAAAATCATTTTTGTATCAGTTTAAAATTTCCAATCAAATATAAAAAACCTCATTTTGATATCTTTTTTGCTTTTTAAGATATCAGAATTTTGAAATTTTTTTTTCGAAAAATTGCTATAACTCGCTCAATTTTTGGAATTTTTGAAAAATTCAAATAGTTTTTGAATCAGGAAAAAATTCTCTATCAAACTCAAACATTCGCATTTTAATATCTTTTTTGGATTTTGAGATAACGATATCTAAATTTTGAGATATTTTCAAAAATCTAAAATGGCGTATCTCGCTTGTTTTTTGAGATATTTTGAAAATTTGAAAAGTTTATGAATCAAGACAAAATTTGCATTCAGAAAATCAAAATTTCAAAATTTGTATCTTTTTGGTTTTTCGAAATATCGGTATCTCGGTTTTTTTGAAAAAAATTGAAAAACGAAAAAAATCGCATAACTCGCTCAATTTTGAAATTTTTTTCAAAATTTTAAATAGATTTTGAATGAGGAGAAAATTTTGAATCGATTACAAAAAACCAAATCTCGATATCTTTTTTGGTTTTTGAGATATGAGAATTTGGAAAAAAGGCTCGAGTGTTTTTTTGAAAAATCGCCATAACTCGCTCAATTTCGGGAATTTTTGAAAAATTCAAAAAGTTTCTAAATCAGCACAAAATTCTCTATCGAACTCAAAAAACCGCATCTCGATATCTTTTTTGGTTTTAGAGATATGAGAAATTAAAAAACTTATGAAAGTACGTAGAAAACTTATAAAAGTACGTAGAAAACGAAAAAATCGCATAACTCGCTCAATTTTCAAAATTTTTCATAACTTCAAAAAACCTTGATTAAGGATCAAATTTGGAATCAAATCCAAAAAACCGCATTTTGATACCTTTTTTAGTTTTCAAAATATCAAAAATTCAAAAAAACTCGAAATTTTTTTCGAAAAATCGCCATAACTCGCTCAATTTTTCGAATTTTTGAAAAATTCAAAAAGTTTCTAAATCAGTACAAAATTTTCTATCAAACTCAAAAAACCACATTTTGATATCTTTTTTGGTTTTTGAGATATAAGGAATTAGAAAAGTTATGAAAGTACGTAGAAAACTTATAAAAGTACGTAGAAAATGAAAAAATCGCATAACTCGCTCAATTTTGAAATTTTTTTCAAAATTTTAAATAGATTTTGAATGAGGAGAAAATTTTGAATCGATTACAAAAAACCAAATCTCGATATCTTTTTTGGTTTTTGAGATATGAGAATTTGGAAAAAAGGCTCGAGTGTTTTTTTGAAAAATCGCCATAACTCGCTCAATTTCGGGAATTTTTGAAAAATTCAAAAAGTTTCTAAATCAGCACAAAATTCTCTATCGAACTCAAAAAACCGCATCTCGATATCTTTTTTGGTTTTAGAGATATGAGAAATTAAAAAACTTATGAAAGTACGTAGAAAACTTATAAAAGTACGTAGAAAACGAAAAAATCGCATAACTCGCTCAATTTTCAAAATTTTTCATAACTTCAAAAAACCTTGATTAAGGATCAAATTTGGAATCAAATCCAAAAAACCGCATTTTGATACCTTTTTTAGTTTTCAAAATATCAAAATTCAAAAAAACTCGAAATTTTTTTCGAAAAATCGCCATAACTCGCTCAATTTTTCGAATTTTTGAAAAATTCAAAAAGTTTCTAAATCAGTACAAAATTTTCTATCAAACTCAAAAAACCACATTTTGATATCTTTTTTGGTTTTTGAGATATAAGGAATTAGAAAAGTTATGAAAGTACGTAGAAAACTTATAAAAGTACGTAGAAAATGAAAAAATCGCATAACTCGCTCAATTTTGAAAATTTTTCAAAATTTCAAAAAAACAATGATTAAGGATCAAATTTTGAATCAAATCCGAAAAACCGCATTTTGATACCTTTTTTAGTTTTCGAGATATCAAAAATTCAAAAAAACTCAAAATTTTTTTCGTCAAATCGCCATAACTCAGTCAATTTTTCGAATTTTTGAAAAATTCAAATAGTTTCTGAATCAGTACAAAATTTTCTATCAAACTCAAAAAACCACATTTTGATATCTTTTTTGGTTTTTGAGATATGAGAAATTAGAAAACTTATGAAAGTACGTAGAAAACTTATAAAAGTACGTAGAAAACGAAAAAATGGCATAACTCGTCCATTTTTTAAAATTCTTCAAAATTTCAAAAAAACCTTGATTAAGGATCAAATTTGGAATCAAATCCAAAAAACTGTATTTTGATATCTTTTTTGGTTTTTGAGATATCAAAAATTCAAAAAAACTCAAAAATTTTTTCGAAAAATCGCCATAACTCGCTCAATTTTTCGAATTTTTAAAAAATTCAAAAAGTTTCTGAATCAGTACAAATTTCTCTATCAAACTCAAAAAACCGCATTTTGATATCTTTTTTGGTTTTTGAGATAAGAGAAATTAGAAAACTTATGAAAGTACGTAGAAAACTTATAAAAGTACGTAGAAAACGAAAAAATGGCATAACTCGTCCATTTTTTAAAATTCTTCAAAATTTCAAAAAAACCTTGATTAAGGATCAAATTTGGAATCAAATCCAAAAAACTGTATTTTGATATCTTTTTTGGTTTTTGAGATATCAAAAATTCAAAAAAACTCAAAAATTTTTTCGAAAAATCGCCATAACTCGCTCAATTTTTCGAATTTTTAAAAAATTCAAAAAGTTTCTGAATCAGTACAAATTTCTCTATCAAATTCAAAAAACCGCATTTTGATATCTTTTTTGGTTTTTGAGATAAGAGAAATTAGAAAACTTATGAAAGTACGTAGAAAATTTATAAAAGTACGTAGAAAACGAAAAAATCGCATAACTCGATCAATTTTCAAAATTTTTTAAAATTTCAAAAAAACCTTGATTAAGGATCAAATTTGAAATCAAATCCAAAAAACCGCATTTTGATATCTTTTTTAGTTTTCGAGATATCAAAAATTCAAGTGTTTTTTGGTAAAATCCCCATAACTCGGTCAATTTTTCGAATTTTTGAAAAATTCAAAAAGCTTTTGAATCAGTACAAAATTTTCTATCAAACTCAAAAAACCACATTTTGATATCTTTTTTGGTTTTTGAGATATGAGAAATTAGAAAACTTATGAAAGTACGTAGAAAACTTATAAAAGTACGTAGAAAACGAAAAAATGGCATAACTCGGCCATTTTTTAGAATTCTTCAAAATTTCAAAAAAACCTTGATTAAGGATCAAATTTGGAATCAAATCCAAAAAACTGTATTTTGATATCTTTTTTGGTTTTTGAGATATCAAAAATTCAAAAAAACTCAAAAATTTTTTCGAAAAATCGCCATAACTCGCTCAATTTTTCGAATTTTTAAAAAATTCAAAAAGTTTCTGAATCAGTACAAATTTCTCTATCAAACTCAAAAAACCGCATTTTGATATCTTTTTTGGTTTTTGAGATAAGAGAAATTAGAAAACTTATGAAAGTACGTAGAAAATTTATAAAAGTACGTAGAAAACGAAAAAATCGCATAACTCGATCAATTTTCAAAATTTTTTAAAATTTCAAAAAAACCTTGATTAAGGATCAAATTTGAAATCAAATCCAAAAAACCGCATTTTTGAAAAATTCAAAAAGTTTCTGAATCGGGAGGAAATTTCGAATCGAAATCAAAAAACCGCGTTTTCATATCTTTTTTAGTTTTCGAGATATCGATATCTCGTTTTGTCAGAAAAACGAAAATTTTGATAATCTCGCTTGTTTTTTGAGATATTTTGAAAATTTAAATTGATTTTGAATCAGTAAACAATTTGTAAACAAATCCAAAAAACCGCATTTTGATATCTTTGTTGGTTTTTGAGATATCGATATCTCATTTTTTCAAAAACCGGATATTTGGATATCTCGCTTGTTTTTTTGAGATATTTTGAAAATTTAAATTGATTTTGAATCAGTATACAATTTGTAAACAAATGCAAAAAACCGCATTTTGATATCGTTTTTGGTTTTCGAGATATCAAAAATCCAAAAAAAAGCTCGAGTGTTTTTTCGAAAAATCGTCATAAGTCACTCAATTTTTGGAATTTTTGAAAAATTCAAAAATTTTCTGAATCAATACAAAATTCCCAATCAAACTCAAAAAACCACATTTTGATATCTTTTTTGGTTTTTGAGATATGAGAAATTAGAAAACTTATGAAAGTACGTAGAAAACTTATAAAAGTACGTAGAAAACGAAAAAATGGCATAACTCGTCCATTTTTTAGAATTCTTCAAAATTTCAAAAAAACCTTGATTAAGGATCAAATTTGGAATCAAATCCAAAAAACTGTATTTTGATATCTTTTTTGGTTTTTGAGATATCAAAAATTCAAAAAAACTCAAAAATTTTTTCGAAAAATCGCCATAACTCGCTCAATTTTTCGAATTTTTAAAAAATTCAAAAAGTTTCTGAATCAGTACAAATTTCTCTATCAAACTCAAAAAACCGCATTTTGATATCTTTTTTGGTTTTTGAGATAAGAGAAATTAGAAAACTTATGAAAGTACGTAGAAAATTTATAAAAGTACGTAGAAAACGAAAAAATCGCATAACTCGATCAATTTTCAAAATTTTTTAAAATTTCAAAAAAACCTTGATTAAGGATCAAATTTGAAATCAAATCCAAAAAACCGCATTTTGATATCTTTTTTAGTTTTCGAGATATCAAAAATTCAAGTGTTTTTTGGTAAAATCCCCATAACTCGGTCAATTTTTCGAATTTTTGAAAAATTCAAAAAGCTTTTGAATCAGCACAAAATTCTCTATCAAATTCAAAAAACCGCATTTTGATATCTTTTTTGGTTTTTGAGATATGAGAAATTAGAAAAGTTATGAAAGTACGTAGAAAACTTATAAAAGTACGTAGAAAACGAAAAAATTGCATAACTCGCTCAATTTTCAAAATTTTTCAAAATTTAAAAGGATTAAGGATCAAATTTGGAATCAAATCCAAAAAACTGTATTTTGATATCTTTTTTAGTTTTTGAGATATCAAAAATTTAAGAAAACTCGAAATTTTTTTCGAAAAATCGCCATAACTCGCTCAATTTTTCGAATTTTTGAAAAATTCAAAAAGTTTCAAAATCAGAAAAAAAAATGAAATCAATTAGAGGTAGATTTTATTATTAAAAAGAAAAATTATTACAATAAAACGAAAATACAAAAAAAAAATTTTTTGCACCTAAAAATAGAATAACGAAAATAATAATTATTAAAAATAATAATAATAATAAAAAAACAGATTTTTAAAGCTTAAAATTAATAATAATAATAATATTAAAAGAAAATCACAAAATTACAAAAAATTCTATTTTTATTTGTGTCAAATTTTGGTTTTTTTTTTGGAATTTTTTCAAAATTCAAAATGATTCTGAATAAGAATTTAATTCTGAATCGAATACAAAAAAAACCGTTTTTTGATATCTTTTTTAGTTTTTGAGATATCGATATCTCGTTTTTTTTGGAAATTTTCGAAAAATTGAGAAATGAAGGTTTTTTGAGATTTTTTGAAATTTGAAAGTGGATTTTGAATAAGAATTAAATTCCGAATCAAATCCAAAAATCCGTTTTTTGGTATCTTTTTTGGATTTCGAGATATCGATATCTCGTTTTTTTGGAAATTTTCGAAAAATAGAAAAAATTGTGATTTTTTGAGTGTTTTTTGAGATTTTTTGAAATTTGAAAATGGATTTTGAATAAGAATTCAATTCTGAATTGAATTCAAAAAAAACATTTTTTGATATCATTTTTAGGTTTTGAGATATCGATATCACGTTTTTCTTTTTGGAAATTTTCGAAAAAATAGGAAAATGGAGGTTTTTTGAATGTTTTTTGAGATTTTTGGAAATTTGAAAGTAGATTTTAAATAAGAATTAAATTCTGAATCAAATCCAAAAAACCGTTTTTTGATATCTTTTTTAGTTTTTGAGATATCAAATTCAAAATTTTGAAAATTTTAAAAATCCGAAATTTGTATTTCTCAGCGAGTATTTAATGTTATTTCAAATTTCAAAAAAGAATCTGAATTGGAATTAAATTGTGAATCAATGTCAAAAAATCGTTTTTTGATATCTTTTTTGGATTTCGAGATATCGATATCTCGTTTTTTTGGAAATTTTGATAAATCGAAAAATAGCGTATTTTTGGGTATTTTTTGAAATTCGAAAGTGGATTTTGAATAAGAATTAAATTCTAAATAAAATCCAAAAAACTGTTTTTTATTATCTCTTTTAGTTTTTGAGATATTCAAAAGTGAGTTTTTCGAAAATTTGAAAAATCGAGTATGGCGTAACTCGCTTGTTTTTTGAGATATTTTGAAAATTCAAATTGATTTTGAATCAGTAAAAAATTTGTAAACAAATCCAAAAAACCGTTTTTTGATATCTTTTTTGGTTTTCGAGATATCGATAACTTGATTTTTTTGAGAATTTTGAAAAATTGAAATTTGTCGGTTTTTGAGGTTTTTTTGAGATTTTTTGAAAATTTGAAATTTGATTTTGAATCAGAATTGAATTTTGAATCGGATGCAAAAAACTGTTTTTTGATATCTTTTTCGGTTTTTGAGATATTGGTATCTCGATTTTTTTTTGAAAATTTTGGAAATTTGAAAAATTGTAATTTTTCGGTTGTTTTTAGAGATTTTTGAAAAATTTAAAAAGTTTCTGAATCGGGAGGAAATTTCGAATCGAAATCAAAAAATCGCGTTTTCATATCTTTTTTAGTTTTCGAGATATCGATATCTCGTTTTTTCAAAAAAACGAAAATTTTGAATATCTCGCTTGTTTTTTGAGATATTTTGAAAATTCAAATTGATTTTGAATCAGTAAACAATTTGTAAACAAATCCAAAAAAACGCATTTTGATATCTTTTTTGGTTTTTGAGATATGAAAATGTAAAAAAAAGCTCGAGTGTTTTTTCGAAAAAACGTCATAACTCGCTCAATTTTAGGAATTTTTGAAAAATTCAAAAAATATCTAAATCAGTACAAAATTCTCTATCAAACTAAAAAAACCGCATTTTGATACCATTTTTGGTTTCCAAATTATCAAAAATTCCAACTCGATATCTCGATTGTTAAAAAAGTAGATCGTGTTTTGTTTTTAATCGAAAAATCGCCATAACTCGCTTGATTTAAGGAATTTTTGAAAAATTCAAAAAATTTCTGAATCAGTACAAAATTCTCTATCAAACTCAAAAAACCGCATTGCGATATCTTTTTTGGTTTCCAAGATATCAAAAATTCAAAAAAACTCGAAAATTTTTTCGAAAATTTGCCATAACTCGCTCAATTTTTCGAATTTTCGAAAAATTCCAAAAGTTCCTAAATCAGAAAAAAATTCTCTTTTTACAAAATAAAAAAAATTTCAAAAATATTAACTCAATACTTTAATATATCTATATATATGTATATATGCAAATTCAAAATTTGCACACACAATAAAGAAAACATAATAATAAAATTAAATATTAAAAAAAAATAAAATAATAAAAAAATTAATCCTAAAATTAGTAAAAATATTAATATTTTTGTGTATATAAATATAAATTTTTAATTAATTATTATTTTATAATTAAATTTAATTAATTAATCAATTAATTAAATAATTAATTGCACTTAAAATTTAATTTTTTTTTAATTAAAAAAAATGGAAGAATTTTGAAAAAAAAATAAATAAAAAAAAAGTCAAAAAAAAAATTTTTTTTGGAAATTTTTTTTTTTGAATTTTTTAATTTTTTTTTCAAATTTTTTGTTTATTTTTGTGGATTTTGTTTTTTTTGGAGGGGATTTACAAATAATTGGAATTTTGATAAAATTTCGATATTTTTGTTTTTTTTTGAAAATCGAAATTTTTGGGTTTTTTTTGAGTTTTTGAAAATTTTAAAACGGTTTTTGTTTCGGAGGAAAATTTGTAATATGATGCAAAAAACAGTTTTTTGATATCAATTTTGGTTTTTGAGATATTGATATCTCGTTTTTTTTTGGAAATTTTGGAAATCGAAATTTGGTTTTTGTTGGGTGCTTTTTGAGATTTTTTGGAAATTTCAAACCGGTTTTTGTATGAATGAAAGATTTCTAATCTGATGCAAAAAACCGTTTTTTGATACCTTTTTTGGTTTTCGAAATACGCAATTCAAAATTTTGAAAACTTCCAAAAAAACAAAAATCTCGATAACTCCACCATTTTTAAACCGATTTTAAAAATTTAAAAATTTCCTTAATCAGTAAAAACTCCCGAATCAAACTGAAAAAACCGTATTTTGATATCTTTTTTGGTTTTCGAGATACGCAATTCAAAATTTTGAAAAGTTCCAAAAAAAAAACAAAAATCTCGATAACTCCGCCATTTTTGAACCGATTTTAAAAATTCAAAAACTTCCTAAATGAGTAAAAACTCTCGAATCAAACTCAAAAAACCGTATTTTGATCTCGTTTCTGGTTTTCGAGATACGCAACTCAAAATTTTGAAAACTTCCAAAAATCGAAAAATCTCGATAACTCCGCCATTTTTAAACCAATTTTCAAAATTCAAAAACTTCTTAAATTTGTAAAAACTCCCAAATCAAACTCAAAAAACAGTATTTTGATATCGTTTTTGGTTTTCGAGATACGCAATTCAAAATTTTGAAAACTTCCAAAAAACAAAAATCTTAATAACTCCGCCATTTTTGAACCGATTTACAAAATTAAAAAACTTCCTAAATGAGTAAAAACTCCCGAATCAAACTCAAAAAACCGTATTTTGATATCTTTTTTGGTTTTCGAGATACGCAATTCAAAATTTTGAAAACTTCCAAAAAAACAAAAATCTCGATAACTCCGCCATTTTTGAACCGATTTTGAAATTTTAAAAACTTCTTAAATCAGCAAAAACTCCCGAATCAAACAACTCAAAATTTTGAAAACTTTCAAAAAATCAAAAATCTCGATAACTCCGCAATTTTTAAACCGATTTTGAAAATTCAAAAATTTCCTTAATTAGTAAAAACTCCCGAATCAAACTCAAAAAAACCGTATTTTGATATTTTTTTTTGGTTTTTGAGATACGCAACTCAAAATTTTGAAAACTACCAAAAAAACAAAAACTCCGCCATTTTTGAACCGATTTTAAAAATTCAAAAAGTTCCTAAATCAGTAAAACCTCCAAAATTAAACTCAAATCACCATATTTTGATACCTTTTTTTGTTTTCGAGATACAAAACTCAAAATTTAAAAAAAAAACTTCCAAAAAATCCTAACTCCCTTATTTCTTAACCGATTTTAAAAATTCAAAATTTTCCAAAATAGGCATAAAAAAACCGAATCCACAAAATTAAACAAAAAATTACAAAATTTTTCAAAAAAATAAAATAAAATAAAAAAATATACAAAATTCGAGTTTTTCAAAAAAACAAAATCAAAAAAATTAAAAATATTGTTTTTTTTTGTCCCAACCAAAACCTTAAAACTAAATACAAATTTTTTTTTCAAAAAAAAATATATTTTTTTCAAAAAAAAAAAATATTTTTTTCAAAAAAAAAAATATTTTTTTCAAAAAAAAAATATTTTTTCGAAAATCAAAAAAAATATATTTTTCAAAAAAAAATTTTTTTTAAAAAAAAAATAATTTTTAAAAAAAATTTTTTCAAAAAAAATATGAAAAAATTCAAATATTTAACAATAATAATTCAAAAAAAAGAAGAATTCTTTTTTTTTTAATATATATATATGTATATATAAACATAACCTTAAAATTAACATAAATTTTCCACTGCTTAGCAGGGGGGTATAATAATAAATCAGGGGGGTTTAAGGGGAGTAGGGGGTGTTTTTTTTTGAAAAAATTAACAAAAAACCGTTAATTTTTAACCGTTATTTTGTAACGGTTATATTTTTATTAATTTTTAACGGTTTTTTTTATCAGGGGAGGGGGGTTAATTGTTAACCTTATTTTTAACCTTTTTATTTAACAAAAAAAAAAAAGGTTAATCACAATTATTTTGTATTTGTTGTACTTTTATCAAAAAAAAATAAAATAATTATATTATTATTAATTAAAATATACAAAAAAATAATAATAATAAACAAAAGAGTAACTTTTTTGAAAAATAAAAAACAAAAAAATAAACTCTCTGATAAGCACCAAAAAAGTACGAAAAAAGAAAAACTATTGCATTTGAGAAAATTTTTTGAGAAAATTTTCCGGGTTTTCCTGTTTTTCCACATGGGGCGTTTTGGGGGAGGGGGGTTTTTCCGGTTTTTTTATTGGAAAAGTGCCCGTTTTTGTATAATTTTACCATTTTTTCAAAATGGGGCGTTTTTTAGGGGGGTCGGGTAATTTTCAAAAAGTTCAAAATTTACAGTCAAAATTTTTCAAAAAAAAAGGGAAATTTTTCCAAAAAAGACAGGATTTTCAACAACAAAAAAGTCAAAATTTCCCAAAAAAGTCAAAATTTTCCAAAAATATCACTTTTCGAATTTTTTTGAAAAAGTTAAATTTCAAAAAAATGGTCAAAATTTTTTTTTTAAATTTTAAAGATTTTTTCAAAAATTTTAAGATTTATACAAGAAATTGTCAAATTTTTTCAAAATTTTCAAAAAAGTCAAAATTTTCAAAAAAATTTAAAATTTTTCAAAAAAAGTGAAATTTTCCAAAAAAAGACAAGATTTTCAACAAAAAAAGTCAAAAATTTCCAAAGAAAGTCAAAATTTTCCAAAAAAAGTGAAATTTTTGAAAAAAGACAACTTTCAACAAAACATTAAAATTTCTAAAAAAAAATGTAAAAATCTTCAAAAAAGTGAAATTTTCCAAAAAACAAGATTTTTCATTAAAAAAGTCAAAATTTCTCAAAAAAAAGTGAAATTTTTCCAAAAACGACAAGATTTTCAACACAAAAGTCAAAAATTCCCAAAAAAAGTGAAATTTTCAAAAAATGACAAAACTTTCAAAAAAATGTTGAAATTTTCAAAAAAAAGTCAAAATTTTCCAAAAAAAGTTGAAATTTTCAAAAAAAGTCAAAATTTTCAAAAAAAAGTCAGTTTTCCAAAAAAAATCAAAATTTACCAAAAAAGTCAAGATTTTGAAAAAAAAATTGAAAGTTACAAAAAAAGTCAGTTTACCAAAAATTTCGAAATTTTCCAAAAAATGTCGAAGTTTTCAAAGAAAAAGTCAAAATTTTCGGAAAAAGTCAAGATTTTCAAAAAAGTGAAATTTTCCAAAAAACAAGATTTTTCATTAAAAAAAGTCATAATTTCTCAAAAAAAGTGAAATTTTTCCAAAAAAGACAAGATTTTCAACACAAAAGTCAAAAATTTCCAAGAAAACCGAAATTTTCAAAAAAGTCAAAATTTTCAAAAAATGACAAAATTTTCAAAAAAATGTTAAAATTTTCAAAAAAAGTCAAAATTTTCCAAAAAAGTTAAAACTTTCCAAAAAAGTGAAATTCTCGAAAAAAGTCAAAATTTTTAAAAAAAGTGAATTTTTGTTTCAAAAATTTTCAACATTTTTCAAAAATATCAAATCTTTTCGAAATTATTTGAAAAAAGTCAAAATTTTCAAAAAAATGAAAAATTTTCAAAAAAAAAGTTTTTGAAAAAAGTCGAAATTTTCAAAAAGTCAAAATTTTCGAAAAATATATCAATAGTCAAATAAAAATGTTTCAAAAAACGTCGAAACTTTCAAAAAAGGTAAGATTTTCAAAAAAAGACAAAATTTTCAAAAAAAAAAGAAATTTTCAAAAAAATTCAAAATTTTGAAAAAAAGTGAAATTTTCCAAAAAATATTAAAATTTTTTAAAAAATGTCAACAATGTGTCCAATGTTCAAATAAAAAGTGAAAATTTTTTCAAAAAAATTCAAAAATGTGAAATTTTTTTCAAAAGATGTGAACATTTTGTAAAAAATTTTCGAAAATATTTTTCGAAATAATTTTCAAAATATTTATAAAAATGAAAAAACAACCTTGTCTATGGAAAAACTGTGTTTGTCTATGAAAAAAACTGTCTTGTCTATGGAAAAAACAACCTTTTCTATGGAAAAACTGTGTTTTCTACCGAAAAAACAACCTTGTCTATGGAAAAATTGTTTGTCTATGAAAAAACAACGTTTTGCAAGTAAAAACTGTCTTTAGTACCGAAAAAACAACCTTGTCTATGGAAAAACTGTGTTTGTCTATGGAAAAACTGCCTTGCCTATGGAAAAAACAACCTTTTCTATGGAAAAACTGTCTTTTGTACGGAAAAAACAACCTTGTCTATAGAAAAACTGTGTTTGTCTATGGAAAGAACAACCTTGTCTATGGAAAAATTGTCTTGTCTATGGAAAAATTGTTTTGCCTATGGAAAAAACTATCTTTTCTATGAAAAAATTGTTTTGTCTATGGAAAAAACAACCTTATCTATGGAAAAAACTGTCTTGCCTATGGAAAAATTGTTTTGTCTATGGAAAAACTGTCTTGCCTATGGAAAAATTGTTTTGTCTATGGCAAAAACTGTCTTGCCTATGAAAAAACTGTCTTGTCTATGGAAAAATTGTTTTGTCTATGGAAAAACTGTCTTGCCTATGGAAAAATTGTTTTGTCTATGGAAAAAACTGTCTTGCCTATGAAAAAACTGTCTTGCCTATGGAAAAATTGTTTTTTCTATGGAAAAAACTGTATTGTCTATGGAAAAAATTGTTTTGTCTATGGAAAAAATTGTCTTGCCTATGGAAAAAATTGTTTTGTTTATGTCAAAAATTGTATTGTCCATGGAAAAAACGATGGGCAATTCAAAAAAGTGAAATTTTCCAAAAAAGAGCTTTTTCATTAAAAAAAGTCAAAATTTCTCAAAAAAAGTGAAATTTTTCCAAAAAAGACAAGATTTTCAACACAAAACTCAAAAATTTCAAAAAAAGTGAAATTTTCAAAAAAAGTCCAAATTTTTCAAAAAAATTAAAATTTTCCAAAAAAAGTGAAATTTTCCAAAAAAGGTAACTTTTCAAAAACCAAAATTTTCAACAAAATAAAGTCAAAATTTCCCAAAAAATATATCAAAAATTTACAAAAAGTCGAAATATTTAAAAAAAAACTGAAATTATTCAAAAAAAAAGGAAAATTTTCAAAAAGTCAAAATTTTCAAAAAATGTCAAAATTTTCAAAAAAAGTGAAATTTTCAAAAAAATTTAAAATCTTCAAAAAAACAAAATTTTGAAAAAAGTTGAAATTTTCAAAAAATGTCAAAATTTTTCAAAAAAGTCAAAATTTTCAAAAATGTCGGAATTTTCAAAAAAATGTCAAAATTTTCAAAAAATGTCAAAATTTTTGAAAAAAGTTAAAATTTTCAAAAATTTCGGAATTTTCAAAAAATTTCAAAATTTTTCAAAAAAGTCAAAATTTTCAAAAAAGTCAAAATTTTTGAAAAAAGTCAAAATTTTCAAAAATTTCGGAATTTTCCAAAAATTTCAAAATTTTTAAAAAAAGTCAAAATTTTCAAAAAGTCAAAATTTTTAAAAATGTCGGAATTTTCAAAAAATGTCAAAATTTTTCAAAAAAGTCAAATTTTTTAAAAATGTCAAAATTTTTGAAAAAAGTCAAAATTTTCAAAAATTTCGGAATTTTCAAAAAATTTCAAAATTTTTCAAAAAAGTCAAAATTTTTCAAAAAAGTCAAAATTTTCAAAAATGTCGGAATTTTCAAAAAATGTCGAAATTTTTAAAAAAAGTCAAAATTTTCAAAAAAAAAGTCAACATTTTCCAAAAAAATTGAAATTTTCCAAAAAATGTCGAAATTTTGGAAAAAGTTAAAATTTTTCAAAAAAAGTCAAAAATTCCCAAAAAAAGTGAAATTTTTAAAAAAAGGCAAAATTTTCAAAAAAGTTGAAAATTTTCAAAATAGTCAAAATTTTCAAAATAGTCAAAATTTTCCAAAAAAATGTGAAATTTTTCAAAAAACAAGATTTTCAACAAAATATTTAAAATTTCTCAAAAAATTTCAAAATTTACAAAAAGTCAAAATATTTCAAAAAAAAAGTAAAATTATCCAAAAAAGCAAAATTTTCAAAAAAAGTCGAGATTTTCCAAAAGTCAAATTTTTCTGAAAATTGTGAATTTTCAAAAAAAGTGAAATTTTCTGAAAATTGTCCAAAAGAGTTGAAATTTTCAAAAAAAGTCAAAATTTTTCAAAGAAAAGTCAAAATGTTATAAAAAAAAGTTTTCTTCTAAAAATATCAATTTTTCTCAAAATTGTCAAAAATTTTTAAAGTTTTTTCAAAAATGAAGAGATTTTCCAAATTTTATAGATTTTTCCAAAAATTGTTTTGTCTATGGAAAAAACTGTCTTGCCTTTGGAAAAATTGTATTGTCTATGGAAAAAACTGTCTTGTCTATTGAAAAATTGTTTTGTCTATGGAAAAAATTGTCTTGCCTATGAAAAAAACTGTCTTGCCTATGGAAAAATTGTTTTGTCTATGGAAAAATTGTCTTGCCTATGGAAAAAACTGTCTTGCCTATGGAAAAAATTGTTTTGTCTATGGAAAAAACTGTCTTGCCTATGGAAAAATTGTATTGTCCATGGAAAAAACTGTCTTGCCTATGGAAAAATTGTATTGTCTATGGAAAAAATTGTCTTGGCTATGGAAAAAATTGTATTGTCTATGGAAAAAACTGTCTTGCCTATGGAAAAAATGGTTTTGTCTATGGAAAAAATGGTTTTGTCTATGGAAAAAACTGTCTTGCTTATGGAAAAAATTGTATTGGCTATGGAAAAATTGTTTTGTCTATGGAAAAAATTGTCTTGCCTATGAAAAAAACTGTCTTGCCTATGGAAAAATTGTCTTGCCTATGGAAAAAACTGTCTTGCCTATGGAAAAAATTGTTTTGTCTATGGAAAAAATTGTTTTGTCTATGGAAAAAACTGTCTTGCCTAAGGAAAAATTGTATTGTCTATGGAAAAATTGTATTGTCTATGGAAAAAATTGTCTTGCCTATGGAAAAATTGTATTGTCTATGGAAAAAACTGTCTTGCCTATGGAAAAAATTGTATTGTCTATGGAAAAAACTGTCTTGTCTATGGAAAAAATTGTTTTGTCTATGGAAAAAACTGTCTTGCCTATGAAAAAAACTGTCTTGCCTACGGAAAAATTGTTTTGTCTATGGAAAAAACTGTCTTGCCTATGGAAAAATTATTTTGTCTATGGAAAAAATTGTCTTGCCTATGGAAAAATTGTTTTGTCTATGGAAAAAACTGTCTTGCCTTTGGAAAAATTGTATTGTCTATGGAAAAAACTGTTTTGTCTATTGAAAAATTGTTTTGTCTATGGAAAAAATTGTCTTGCCTATGAAAAAAACTGTCTTGCCTATGGAAAAATTGTTTTGTCTATGGAAAAATTGTCTTGCCTATGGAAAAAACTGTCTTGCCTATGGAAAAAATTGTTTTGTCTATGGAAAAAACTGTCTTGCCTATGGAAAAATTGTATTGTCCATGGAAAAAACTGTCTTGCCTATGGAAAAATTGTATTGTCTATGGAAAAAATTGTCTTGGCTATGGAAAAAATTGTATTGTCTATGGAAAAAACTGTCTTGCCTATGGAAAAAATGGTTTTGTCTATGGAAAAAATGGTTTTGTCTATGGAAAAAAACTGTCTTGCTTATGGAAAAAATTGTATTGGCTATGGAAAAAACTGTCTTGCCTATGGAAAAATTGTTTTGTCTATGGAAAAAATTGTCTTGCCTATGAAAAAAACTGTCTTGCCTATGGAAAAATTGTTTTGTCTATGGAAAAATTGTCTTGCCTATGGAAAAAACTGTCTTGCCTATGGAAAAAATTGTTTTGTCTATGGAAAAAACTGTCTTGCCTATGGAAAAATTGTATTGTCCATGGAAAAAACTGTCTTGCCTATGGAAAAATTGTATTGTCTATGGAAAAAATTGTCTTGGCTATGGAAAAAATTGTATTGTCTATGGAAAAAACTGTCTTGCCTATGGAAAAAATTGTTTTGTCTATGGAAAAAACTGTCTTGCCTATGAAAAAAACTGTCTTGCCTATGGAAAAATTGTTTTGTCTATGGAAAAATTGTCTTGCCTATGGAAAAAACTGTCTTGCCTATGGAAAAAATTGTTTTGTCTATGGAAAAAACTGTCTTGCCTATGGAAAAATTGTATTGTCCATGGAAAAAACTGTCTTGCCTATGGAAAAATTGTATTGTCTATGGAAAAAATTGTCTTGGCTATGAAAAAAACTGTCTTGCCTATGGAAAAATTGTTTTGTCTATGGAAAAATTGTCTTGCCTATGGAAAAAACTGTCTTGCCTATGGAAAAATTGTTTTGTCTATGGAAAAATTGTCTTGCCTATGGAAAAAACTGTCTTGCCTATGGAAAAAATTGTTTTGTCTATGGAAAAAACTGTCTTGCCTATGGAAAAATTGTATTGTCCATGGAAAAAACTGTCTTGCCTATGGAAAAATTGTATTGTCTATGGAAAAAACTGTCTTGCCTATGGAAAAAATGGTTTTGTCTATGGAAAAAATGGTTTTGTCTATGGAAAAAAACTGTCTTGCTTATGGAAAAAATTGTATTGGCTATGGAAAAAACTGTCTTGCCTATGGAAAAATTGTTTTGTCTATGGAAAAAATTGTCTTGCCTATGAAAAAAACTGTCTTGCCTATGGAAAAATTGTTTTGTCTATGGAAAAATTGTCTTGCCTATGGAAAAAACTGTCTTGCCTATGGAAAAAATTGTTTTGTCTATGGAAAAAACTGTCTTGCCTATGGAAAAATTGTATTGTCCATGGAAAAAACTGTCTTGCCTATGGAAAAATTGTATTGTCTATGGAAAAAATTGTCTTGGCTATGGAAAAAATTGTATTGTCTATGGAAAAAACTGTCTTGCCTATGGAAAAATTGTTTTGTCTATGGAAAAAATTGTCTTGCCTATGAAAAAAACTGTCTTGCCTATGGAAAAATTGTTTTGTCTATGGAAAAATTGTCTTGCCTATGGAAAAAACTGTCTTGCCTATGGAAAAAATTGTTTTGTCTATGGAAAAAACTGTCTTGCCTATGGAAAAATTGTATTGTCCATGGAAAAAACTGTCTTGCCTATGGAAAAATTGTATTGTCTATGGAAAAAATTGTCTTGGCTATGGAAAAAATTGTATTGTCTATGGAAAAAACTGTCTTGCCTATGGAAAAAATTGTTTTGTCTATGGAAAAAACTGTCTTGCCTATGAAAAAAACTGTCTTGCCTATGGAAAAATTGTTTTGTCTATGGAAAAAACTGTCTTGCCTATGGAAAAATTATTTTGTCTATGGAAAAAATTGTCTTGCCTATGGAAAAATTGTTTTGTCTATGGAAAAAACTGTCTTGCCTTTGGAAAAATTGTATTGTCTATGGAAAAAACTGTCTTGTCTATTGAAAAATTGTTTTGTCTATGGAAAAAATTGTCTTGCCTATGAAAAAAACTGTCTTGCCTATGGAAAAATTGTTTTGTCTATGGAAAAATTGTCTTGCCTATGGAAAAAACTGTCTTGCCTATGGAAAAAATTGTTTTGTCTATGGAAAAAACTGTCTTGCCTATGGAAAAATTGTATTGTCTATGGAAAAAATTGTCTTGGCTATGGAAAAAATTGTATTGTCTATGGAAAAAATTGTCTTGGCTATGGAAAAAATTGTATTGTCTATGGAAAAAACTGTCTTGCCTATGGAAAAAATGGTTTTGTCTATGGAAAAAATGGTTTTGTCTATGGAAAAAACTGTCTTGCTTATGGAAAAAATTGTATTGGCTATGGAAAAAACTGTCTTGCCTATGGAAAAATTGTTTTGTCTATGGAAAAAATTGTCTTGCCTATGAAAAAAACTGTCTTGCCTATGGAAAAATTGTTTTGTCTATGGAAAAAATTGTCTTGCCTATGAAAAAAACTGTCTTGCCTATGGAAAAATTGTATTGGCTATGGAAAAAACTGTCTTGCCTATGGAAATAATTGTTTTGTCTATGGAAAAAACTGTCTTGCCTAAGGAAAAATTGTATTCTCTATGGAAAAATTGTATTGTCTATGGAAAAAATTGTTTTGCCTATGGAAAAATTGTATTGTCTATGGAAAAAACTGTCTTGCCTATGGAAAAAATTGTATTGTCTATGGAAAAAACTGTCTTGCCTATGGAAAAAATTGTTTTGTCTATGGAAAAAACTGTCTTGCCTATGAAAAAAACTGTCTTGCCTATGGAAAAATTGTTTTGTCTATGGAAAAAACTGTCTTGCCTATGGAAAAATTATTTTGTCTATGGAAAAAATTGTCTTGCCTATGGAAAAATTGTTTTGTCTATGGAAAAAACTGTCTTGCCTATGGAAAAAACAACCTTGTCTATGGAAAAACTGTGTTTGTCTATGGAAAAACTGTCTTTTCTATGGAGAAAAACAACCTTTTCTATGGAAAAACTGTCTTTTGTACGGAAAAAACAACCTTGTCTATAGAAAAACTGTGTTTGTCTATGGAAAGAACTACATTGTCTATGGAAAAATTGTTTGTCTATGGAAAAAGTGTCTTGTCTATGGAAAAAACAACCTTTTCTATGGTAAAACTGTGTTTTGTACTGAAAAAACAACCTTGTCTATGGAAAAAATTATCTTGCCTATGGGAAAAATTGTCTTGCCTATGGAAAAAACTGTTTTGTCTATGGAAAAACGGGAAATTTTCTCATTTAACATTCTACATGGTTGGGAAAAATCCCATAGGTGGAAAAACCACATCTTTCGGCATAAAACAATCATGAACAGTTTTCATATGATTTTTCATTTTATCAGGTCGTGAAAATTCTTTTTGACAAACCGGACACGGAAAAACTTTTCTTTGTTGACCTTCATGATAAAGAAAAGCGTGTCGTTGAAAACTGTATTTATTTTTGAATGTTTTTTGTACGTCAACTTTGGCACACTCGGTGCATTGATAAACTCCTTCGGAGATGCTTGCGTAACGGAATAGATTGAGTCCACGTACGGACATTTCTGTTAAAGCTTCGGCTGGATCGTGACATTGAGATGTGGCACGCCGACGGACACGGCGTTTTGTTGGTGGTGGGGCTCCTCCTCCTCCAGGTCCTGAAGATGCTCCTCCTCCTCCTCCAGAGCGGGGAGTTGTATTGCTGCTACTTGGGGTAGTGTTGGTTGTTGTTGTTGAAGATGTTGATGGTGTTGTTGAGTTGTTGTTGGTTGTTGTTGAACTGTTGTTGTTGTTGTTGGAGGTGGTGGAAGTAGAGGTGGGGGTGGTGTTGAAGTGGTCGGGGTGTAATTCAGTTTTGGGGGTGATTAGTTTTTGGGTCATTATATCTGAAAAATAGAAACATTTTTGATTAGATTTTTCAATTTTTCAAAAATTTTGAATTTTGATTTTGAGTATTTTCAAAATATCGATATTTTGGAAATGGAAAATGGTATTAAAATAAGATTTTTTGGGTTTGATTGAGGAGGTTTTATTGATTTAAAAAGTTTTTGAATCTTGAAAATCGGTTGGAAAATAAGTGAGTTATGATGATTTTTCGAAATTTTGTAAAATTAGAATTTTGGGTTTTTTGTATTTTGGAAGGATATCGAAATGAGGTTTTTATTGGGTTTGATAGAGAATTTTGTACTGATTCAGAAACTTTTTGAATTTTTCAAAAATTCCGAAAATTGAGCGAGTTATGACAATTTTTCAAAAAAACACTCGAGCTTTTTACGATTTTTGATACCTCGAAAACCAAAAAAGATATCAAAATGCGGTTTTTTGAGTTTGATAGAGAATTCTTTACTGATTCAAAAACTTTTTAAATTTTTCAAAAATCCTAAAAATTGAGCGAGTTATAGCGATTTTTCGAAAAAACACCATAACTTTGTTCATATTGTCATATCTCAAAAACCAAAAAAGATATCAAAATGCGGTTTTTTGAGTTTGATAGAGAATTTTGTATCCATTCAGAAACTTTTTGAATTTTTCAAAAATTCCCAAAATCAAGCGAGTTATGGAGATTTTTCGATAAAAAACAAAACACGATCAATTTTTTTAAAAATCGAGATATCGAGTTGGAATTTTTGATAACTTCGAAACCAAAAAAGATACCAAAATGCGGTTTTTTGAGTTTGATAGAGAATTTTGTACTGATTCAGAAACTTTTTGAATTTTTCAAAAATTCCAAAAATTGGGGGAGTTATGACAATTTTTCGAAAAAACACTCCAGCTTTTTTCAGATTTTTGATATCTCTAAAACTAAAAAAGATATTAAAATGCGGTTTTCGGTTTTTGAATGGAAATTTCATCCACATTCAAATTCCATTTTAAGATTTTCAAAAATTTTGGAAATTAATAAAAAAACGAAATATACAGATTTTATCACAGAAAATTTGATGGAAAAAAAACGAGATGTGGATTTTTCGAAAACCAAAAATGATATCAAAAAACGGTTTTTTGTGTTTCATAGAGAATTTTATACTGATTCAGAAACTTTTTGAATTTTTCAAAAATTCCGAAAATTGAGCGAGTTATGACGTCTTTTCGAAAAAACACCCCAGCTTTTTTCAGATTTTTGATATCTCGAAAACTAAAAAAGATATCAAAATGCGGTTTTCGGTTTTTGAATGGAAATTTCATTCATAATCAAATTCCATTTTGAAATTTTTAAAAATTTTAAAAATTGACTAAGAAACGAGATATACAGTTTTTTCACAGAAAATTTGATAGAAAAAAACGAGATGTGGATTTTTCAAAAACCAAAAACGATATCAAAATGCGGTTTTTTGAGTTTGATACAAAATTTTATACTGATTCAAAAACTTTTTGAATTTTTCAAAAATTCCAAAAATCAAGCGAGTTATGACGATTTTTCGATAAAAAACAAAACACGATCAACTTTCTTTAAAAATCGAAATATCGAGTTGGAATTTTTGATAACATGGAAACCAAAAAAGATACCAAAATGCGGTTTTTTGAGTTTAATAGAGAATTTTGTACTGATTCAGAAACTTTTTGAATTTTTCAAAAATTCCAAAAATTGGGGGAGTTATGACAATTTTTCGAAAAAACAATCGAGCTTTTTTCAGATTTTTGATATCTCGAAAACTAAAAAAGATATCAAAATACGGTTTTCGGTTTTTGAATGGAAATTTCATCCACATTCAAATTCCATTTTGAAATTTTCAAAAATTGCATAGAAACCGTCATTATCTATGGAGAAACTGTTTTGTTTTTCGAAAAAACAACCTTTTGTATGGAAAAAAATATATTTTCTATGGAAAAAAACAAGGAAAAAATGGAAAAAACAACCTTTTCTATGGAAAACAAAACTATCTACAAAAAAACGAAAATCATTTTTTGAATAAAAAAATATCTCAAAAAAACTAAAAAAAAAAGACTAAAAATTTAAGAAAAAACAAAATTTAATAAAAAAATTTAAAAATTTAAAAAAAAAATCTAAAAGTTTAAAAAAAACAAAATTTAATAAAAAAATTTAAAAAAAAAATCTAAAAGTTTAAAAAAAAAACAAAATTTAATAAAAAAATTTAAAAATGTAAAAAAAAACAAAATTTAATAAAAAAAATCTAAAAATTCAAAAAAATTAAAAAAAATCTAAAAATTTAAAAAATTTAAAAAAAAACGAAATTTAATAAAAAAATTTAAAAATTAAAAAAAAAACAAAATTTAATAAAAAAATCTAAAAATTTTAAAAATTTAAAATAAGAATCAAAATTTATTAAAAAAATCTAATATTAAAGAAATTTAAAAAATTTACCTTATTTTTTTTAAATCCTCAGTATAGCGAAAAAATATACAAAATTTATTATTTAAAATATTTAAAAAATAAAAAATGCAGAAAATCACTTTTTTTGCAAAAATTTGCAATATTTTTTGAAAAAATCGCATTTTTTTGTCGAAATTTGCAAATTTGCATTTTTTTTGTAAAAATCGCAATTTTTTGTAAAAATTTGCAATTCTTGGTCAAAAGTTGCAATTTTTTTTGTAAAAATTTGCAATTCTTGGTCAAAAGTTGCAATTTTTTTTGTAAAAATTTGCATTTTTTTGGTAAAAGTTTTGAGCAAAAATTGCAAATTTTGACCAAAAAATGATATTTCCCAAAAAAAATTGCAAATTTTGTCTAAAAAGTACGACTTTTACATAAAAAAATTGCATTTTTTAACAAAAAAGCGTTTTTTTTTTCAAAAAGTTTGCAACTTTTTACCAAAAAAGCGATTTTTACAAAAACAGGCATATTTTGAACAAAAAATGCGATTTTTACAAAAAAAAATTGCATTTTTTGGCCAAAAAGCGCTTTTTGTAAAAAATTTGCAAATTTTTTGAAAAAATCGCATTTTTTGAAAAGAATTTGCAAATTTTTTTTTTTTTAGAAATAGCATTTTTGGGTCCAAATTTGCAATCTTTTTTGTCAAAATTTGCATTTTTTTGGTAAAAGTTTGCAAATTTATTGAAAAAAAAGCGCTTTTTGGTCAAAAAATGCAATTTTTTTTGTAAAAATCGCATATTTGATCAAAATTTACCTTTTTTTGTAAAAATTGTATTTTTTGGACAAAATTTGCAAATTTTTTTTGAGAAATAGCATTTTTGGGTCAAAATTTGCAATTTTTTTGTATATATCGCAATTTTTTGTCAAAATTTTGCAATTTTTTCTGCAAAAATAGCTTTTTGTCAATATTTGCAATTTTTGGTCAAAATTTGCAATCTTTTTTGTAAAAATCGCATTTTTTTGTTAAAAAATGCAATTTTTTTGTAAAAATCGCATTATTTCATCAAAATTTGCTTTTTTCTGTAAAAATCGAATTTCTTTTGCCAAAATTTGCAATTTTTTAATTTTTTGGTCAAAATTTGCAAATTTTTTTGGAAACATCTGATTTTTTGGTTTAAATATGCAATTTTTTGTAAAAATCGCATTTTTTGTCAAAATTCGCAATTTTTTCTGCAAAAATAGCTTTTTGTCAATATTTGCAATTTTTGGTCAAAATATGCAATCTTTTTTGTAAAAATCGCATTTTTTTGTAAAAATCGCATTATTTCATCAAAATTTGCTTTTTTTTTGTAAAAATCGAATTTTTTTTGCCAAAATTTGCAATTTTTTGGTCAAAATTTGCAAACTTTTTTGGAAACATCTCATTTTTTTGGTTTAAATTTGCAATTTTTTTGTAAAAATCGCATTTTTTGGTCAAAATTTGCAATTTTTTCTGTAAAAATAGAGCTTTTGGTCAATATTTGCAATTTTTGGTCAAAATTTGGAATCTTTTTTGTAAAAAATCGAATTTTTTAAACAAAATTTGCAATTTTTTTTTGAGGAATAGCATTTTTGGGTCAAAATTTGCAATTTTTTTTTGTAAAAATCGCAATTTTCTGTCAAAACTTGCAATTTTTTGTAAAAAGGCATTTTTTCTTCAAAATATTCAATTTTTTGTGGAAAAATCGAATTTTTTGACCAAAATTTGCAATTTTTTAATTTTTTGGTCAAAATTTGCAATTTTTTTTAAATCACAGTTTTTGGTCAAAATTTGTAATTTTTGGTCAAAATTTGCAATTTTTTTTGTAAAAATCGCAATTTTCTGTCAAAACTTGAAATTTATTGTAAAAAGGCATTTTTTCTTCAAAATTTTCAATTTTTTGTGGAAAAATCGAAATTTTTGACCAAAATTTGCAATTTTTTCATTTTTTGGTCAAAATTTGCAATTTTTTTTAAATCACAGTTTTTGGTAAAAATTTGCAATTTTTGGTCAAAATTTGCAATTTTTTTTTAAATCACAGTTTTTAGTAAAACTTTGCAATTTTTTTGTATAAATCTCTTTTTTGCGTCAAAATTTGCATTTTTTTGGTAAAAAGTTGCAAACTTTTTGAAAAAAAAAAACGCTTTTTGGTCAAAAAAATGCATTTTTTTTGTATAAATCGCATTTTTTGGACAAAATTTGCCAATTTTTTTGAGAAATAACATTTTTTTGTCAAAATTTGCATTTTTTTGGTAAAAAGTTGCAAATTTTTTGAAAAATGATCAAAATTTGCGATTTTTTTGTAAAAATCGCGTTTTTTGAACTTTTTTGAGAAATAGCATTTTTGGTTCAAAATTTGCAATTTTTCTGTTTTAAATCACATTTTTTGATCAAAATTTGCAATTTTCTGTAAAAATCGCAATTTTTTGTCAAAATTTGCAATTTTTTTGTGTAAAATTCGCATTTTTGGTTCAAAATTTGCAATTTTTCTGTTTTAAATCACATTTTTTGATCAAAATTTGCAATTTTTTGTGAAAATTTGCAATTTTTTTGTGTAAAATTCGCATTTTTTGGACAAAATTTGCAAATTTTTTTTGAGGAATAGCATTTTTGGGTCAAAATTTGCAATTTTTGGTCAAAACTTGCAATATTTTTTGTAAAAATCGCATTTTTTTGTCAAAATTTGCAATTTTTTTTGAAAAAATCGCATTTTTTGGTTAAAATTTGCAATTTTTTTTGTAAAAATCGCTTTTTTTTGTCAAAATTTGCAATTTTTTGTAAAAATCGCAATTTTTTTTCAAAATTTGCAATTTTTTCAAAAAATCAAAATTTCCGCTTTTTTTTGGGGGGAAAAAGGGCCAAAAAAATAATTTTTCAAAAATTTATTTATTTTTCAGTTCTTTTACAATAAAAATATTAAAAAATATAAAATATTAATAATAATAATAATTAAATTAAAATCTAACATTTTGGTAAATAATTATCCTTAATTAACATTAATTAATTAATTAATTAAAATATAAACAATTGCAACACGAGTAATAAAATTTTAATTATTTCATTTATTGCCACAATTTTCTTTTTTTTTATAATTTTTTGAAAATTTTGAAAATATCGAGATCTCAAAATTTTGTTTTTTTGGAATTTTTTTGAAAATTCAAAAGAATCCTGAATTGGGGTAAAATTTTAATTGAGAAACTCAAAATTTTAGGTTTCTATCTTTTTTGGTTTTCGAGATATCGATAACTCGTTTTTGAGATATTTTTTTGAAAAAAATCTAATATGGCATATCTTGGTTGTTTTTTGGAATTTTTTAAATTTTCAAAAAAGTTCTGAATCAGTTTTAAATCCTCATTCAGAATCCAAAATTTTGATTTTCTATCTTTTTTGGTTTTTGAGATATTGATAACTCGTTTTTAAGATATTTTTTGAAAAATCCAATATGGCGTATCTCGGTTGTTTTTTGGAATTTTTCAAATTTTCAAAAAAGTTCTGCATCAGTTCGATATCAACATTCAGAATCCAAAATTTTGAGTTTTTATCTTTTTTCGTTTTCGAGATATCGATAACTCGTTTTTGGGATATTTTGAAAAATCCAATATGGCGTATCTCGGTGTTTTTTGGAATTTTTCAAATTTTCAAAAAAGTTCTGAATCAGTTCGATATCAACATTCAGAATCCAAAATTTTGAGTTTCTAGCTTTTTTGGTTTTCGAGATATCGATTACTCGTTTTTGAGATAGTTTGAAAAATCCAAATTTGAATATCTCAAAAACCAAAAAAGATTTCAAAATCCGGTTTTTTGAGTTTGTTTACAAATTTTACACTGATTCAGAATCAATTTGAATTTCCAAAATATCTCAAAAAATAAACGAGATAATCAACATTTTGATTTTTTAGAATTTTCAAAAAATCGACTGCGATATCTCAAAATCCAAAAAAGATACAAACTCGAAATTTTGAATTTTGAATGTAGATTTAAAACTGATTCAGAAACTTTTTAAAAATTTCAAAAATTCCAAAAAACAAGTGAGATATGCCATTTTGAATTTTTCAAAATATCTCAAAAATCGAGATACCGATATCTCAGAAACCAATAAAGTTACAAACTCGAAATTTTGGATTCTGAATGTGGATCTAAAACTGATTTAAAAACTTTTTGAAAATTTCAAAAATTCCAAAAAACAACCGAGATACGTCATATTCGATTTTTCAAAATTTCGAAAAACAAAAATTTGAATATCTCAAAAACCAAAAAAGATTTCAAAATGCGGTTTTTTGAGTTTGTTTACAAATTTTGCACTGATTCAGAATCAATTTGAATTTCCAAAATATCTCAAAAAATAAGCGAGATAATCAAAATTTTGATTTTTTTAGAATTTTCAAAAAATCGACTGCGATATCTCAAAATTCAAAAAAGATACAAACTCGAAATTTTGAATTTTGAATGTGGATTTAAAACTGATTCAGAAACTTTTTAAAAATTTCAAAAATTCCAAAAAACAAGTGAGATATGCCATTTTGAATTTTTTAAAATATCTCAAAAATAGAGATATTGATATCTCAGAAACCAATAAAGTTACAAACTCGAAATTTTGGATTCTGTATGTGGATCTAAAACTGATTCAGAAACTTTTTGAAAATTTCAAAATTTCCAAAAAACAACCGAGATACGTCATGTTCGATTTTTCAAAATTTCGAAAAACACAAATTTGAATATCTCAAAAACCAAAAAAGATTTCAAAATGCGATTTTTTGAGTTTGTTTACAAATTTTGCACTGATTCAGAATCAATTTGAATTTCCAAAATATTTTAAAAAATAAGCGAGGTAATCAAAATTTTGATTTTTTTAGAATTTTCAAAAAATGACTTTTTGATATCTCAAAATCCAAAAAAGATACAAACTCGAAATTTTGAATTCTGAATGTTGATCTAAAAGAGATTTAAAAACTTTTTGAAAATTTCAAAAATTCCAAAAAACAACCGAGATACGTCATATTCGATTTTTCAAAATTTCGCAAAACTCAAATTTAAATATCTCAAATACCAAAAAAGATTTCAAAATGCGGTTTTTTGAGTTTGTTTACAAATTTTGCACTGATTCAGAATCAATTTGAATTTCCAAAATATCTCAAAAAATAAGCGAGATAATCAAAATTTTGATTTTTTTACAATTTTCAAAAAATCGACTGCGATATCTCAAAATCCAAAAAAGTTACAAACTCTAAATTTTGAATTCTGAATGTTGATCTAAAAGAGATTTAAAAACTTTTTAAAAATTTCAAAAATTCCAAAAAACAACCGAGATACTTCATATTCGATTTTTCAAAATTTCGAAAAACACAAATTTGAATATCTCAAAAACCAAAAAAGATTTCAAAATCCGGCTTTTTAAGTTAGATTTGGATTTTTTTACACATTCAAAAACCTTTTTAAATTTTCAAAATATCTCAAAAAAACAACAAGTGAGATACAGCTTTTTGGATTTTTCAAAATATCTCAAAAAACAAAATTTTTTTCAAAATTCAATAAAATTTTCATTTCCTTACAAACTAATAAAATATTTGGTAAGAATAAGAAACAAAATGAGTTTTCTTCTTTTTTTGAATTTTTTTGGTCGGTAAAATGGATTTCTTCTTCTTTTTTTGAAAATCAGTCTTCTTTTTTAAGGCACTTGAATTACACTAAAATCAAAAAAATTTTGAAAAAATTCCAAAAAAATTCAAAAATTACAGTTTTTTGTATAAATTTTCCGTTTTTGGCGCGCTTTTTTATCGAAATTTTCGAAATTGAAAAGGAGATATCGTGATGTGGTTTTTTCGGTTTTGATTCGAGATTTTGTAACGATTTTGGAACATTTTGAATTTTCAAAATCGGTTCAAAAATAACCGAGTTATACCAATTTTTCAAAATACAAAACAAGTTCAAACTTGCACAACTTTTTAATAAAAAGAGATATCGAGATGGGGTTTTTTCCAATCGATTCAGAACCGATTCCTGATTCTAAAACAGTTCAAATTTCCAAAATCGGTTCAAAAATAACCGAGTTAAACCAATTTTTCGAAATTCAAAACATGTTCAAACTTGCACAACTTTTTAACGGAAAGTGATATCGAGATGAGGTTTTTTCCAATCGATTCAGAACCGATTCCTGATTCTAAAACAGTTCAAATTTCCAAAATCGGTTCCAAAATAACAGAGTTATACCAATTTTACAAAATTCAAAACAAGTTCAAACTTGCACAACTTTTTAACGGAAAGTGATATCGAGATGAGGTTTTTTCCAATCGATTCAGAACCGATTCCTGATTCTAAAACAGTTTAAATTTCCAAAATCGGTTCAAAAATAACCGAGTTAAACCAATTTTTCAAAATTCAAAACAAGTTCAAACTTGCACAACTTTTTAACGGAAAGTGATATCGAGATGGGGTTTTTTCCAATCGATTCAGAACCGATTCCTGATTCTAAAACACTTTAACTTTCCAAAATCGGTTCAAAAATAACCGAGTTATACCAATTTTTCGAAATTCAAAACATGTTCAAACTTGCACAACTATTTAATAAAAAGTGATATCAAGATGGAATTTTATCCAGTCGATTCAGAACCGATTCCTGATTCTAAAACAGTTTAAATTTCCAAAATCGGTTCAAAAATAACCGAGTTATACCAATTTTTCGAAATTCAAAACATGTTCAAACTTGCACAACTTTTTAACGGAAAGTGATATCGAGATGAGGTTTTTTCCAATCGATTCAGAACCGATTCCTGATTCTAAAACAGTTCAAATTTCCAAAATCGGTTCCAAAATAACAGAGTTATACCAATTTTACAAAATTCAAAACAAGTTCAAACTTGCACAACTTTTTAACGGAAAGTGATATCGAGATGGGGTTTTTTCCAATCGATTCAGAACCGATTCCTGATTTTAAAACACTTTAACTTTCCAAAATCGGTTCAAAAATAACCGAGTTATACCAATTTTTCGAAATTCAAAACAAGTTCAAACTTGCACAACTTTTTAACAGAAAGTGATATCGAGATGGGGTTTTTTCCAATCGATTCAGAACCGATTCCTGATTCTAAAACAATTTAAATTTCCAAAATCGGTTCAAAAATAACCGAGTTAAACCAATTTTTCAAAATACAAAACATGTTCAAACTTGCACAACTTTTTAACGGAAAGTGATATCGAGATGGGGTTTTTTCCAATCGATTCAGAACCGATTCCTGATTGTAAAACAGTTTAAATTACCAAAATCGGTTCAAAAATAACAGAGATACCAATTTTTCAAAATTCAAAACAAGTTCAAACTTGCACAAGTTTTTAACGGAAAGTGATATCGAGATGGGGTTTTTTCCAATCGATTCAGAACCGATTCCTGATTCTAAAACAGTTTAAATTACCAAAATCGGTTCAAAAATAACAGAGATACCAATTTTTCAAAATTCAAAACAAGTTCAAACTTGCACAAGTTTTTAACGGAAAGTGATATCGAGATGGGGTTTTTTCCAATCGATTCAGAACCGATTCCTGATTTTAAAACACTTTAACTTTCCAAAATCGGTTCAAAAATAACCGAGTTATACCAATTTTTCGAAATTCAAAACATGTTCAAACTTGCACAACTTTTTAACAGAAAGTGATATCGAGATGGGGTTTTTTCCAATCGATTCAGAACCGATTCCTGATTCTAAAACAGTTTAAATTTCCAAAATCGGTTCAAAAATAACCGAGTTAAACCAATTTTTCAAAATACAAAACATGTTCAAACTTGCACAACTTTTTAACGGAAAGTGATATCGAGATGGGGTTTTTTCCAATCGATTCAGAACCGATTCCTGATTTTAAAACACTTTAAATTTCCAAAATCGGTTCAAAAATAACCGAGTTAAACCAATTTTTCGAAATTCAAAACATGTTCAAACTTGCACAACTTTTTAACGGAAAGTGATATCGAGATGGGGTTTTTTCCAATCGATTCAGAACCGATTCCTGATTTTAAAACACTTTAACTTTCCAAAATCGGTTCAAAAATAACAGAGTTATACCAATTTTTCGAAATTCAAAACAAGTTCAAACTTGCACAACTTTTTAACAGAAAGTGATATCGAGATGGGGTTTTTTCCAATCGATTCAGAACCGATTCCTGATTCTAAAACAGTTTAAAATTCCAAAATCGGTTTAAAAATAACCGAAAAAACCATTTCTATTTCCCCCCCTCTTTATGTATAATTTTCAAATGCGCCGCCATATTATCTTTTCGAGTAAATTCCTTACGACATACCGGACACGCAAACATGCGAACATCCATTTTGTGCGATGTGACGTAATGTCGACAAAAATTGCTTATGTGCGTATAATGCCGATCGCACACGATACAACGAAACAAATTTTCGCGTTCGCGAACACAAAAATCGCGAGCGGATTTTTCGTCCGCCGTTGCGCGATTTTCGCGAACGCGAACACGGAAATGTTCGCGATTTTTTCGTTCGTGTTCGTTTTCGTGTTCGCCGCTTCCGACATAAAATGCGAATTCGTCTAAATCGATCAAAGTTTGTTTGTTGTTGTTGTTGTTCGCGTTTGTTGTTCGTGTTGTTGTTGTTGTTTGTTCGTAATCTTCGTATTCGTCGTCTGATTCTTCTTCTTCTTTTTGTTGTTGTTGTTCGTAGAGATCTTCGATGTCTGAGTAGATTTCGATTTCTGAGTTGTTGTTGTTGTTTGGTGGTGACGTTGTTGTTTTGTTGTTTTTGGTGATGGTGGTGGTTGTTGTTGTGATGGCTAAAAAAATTGTAACTTTTTGATTAATTTTGTTGTTTTTGGGTTAAATTTGTTGTTTTTGTGTTGTTTTTTTGTTAATTTTGTTGTTTATGTTGTTTTTAAGTCATTTTTGTGTTGTTTTTGGTTAAATTTGTTCTTCTATGTTTGACAATTGACAGTTGTCAGTTGACATTTGTCTTTTGACAGTTGAAATGTGATATTTAACATTTTTGATAGTTGACTTTTGTCAATTGACCGTTAACATTTGACACTTCTTAGTTGACAGTTGACAATTTCTTAGTTGACAGTTAATAGACCATTGACATTTGACAGTTGAAATTTGGCATTTCACAGTTGACATTTAAAAGTTGACTTTGACATTTGACGGTTGACTTTAACATTTGTCAGTTGACATTCTACATTTGACAGTTGACTTTGACAGTAGACATTTGAAAGTTGACATTTGGCTGTTAACATTTGACAGTTGACATTTGAAATGTGACATTTGACATTTTTGATAGTTAACCTTTGTCAATTGACAGTAATATTTGACAGTTGATAGTTTGACCTTGACATTTGAGAGTTGACATTTAACCGTTGACAGTTGACTTTAACATTTGACAGTTGACGATTAAATTGTGAATAAAACGGATTTCGGTAAAAAAATGGATTAAATTGTGGAAAAAAGGATTAAATAGTGGAAAAGTAGAAAATCGGATTAAATTATGGAAAACGGATTAAATGATGAAAAACGGATTCAGTTGTGGAAAAACGGAATAAAATGTAAAAAACAGATTAATTTGTGGAAAAGTGGATTAAATTTTGGAAAAACGAAATACATAGTGAAAAACCAGAAAAACGGATACAATTGTAGAAAAACGGATTAAATTGTGGAAAAATGGATTAAATTGTGGAAAAACGGATTAAATTGTGGAAAAGTATAAAATCGGATACAATTGTAGAAAAACGGATTAAAATGTGGAAAACGGATTAAATATTCGGAAATTAGAAAAACGGATTAAATTGTGGAAAAACGGATTAAAATGTGAAAAAAAATGGATTAAAATATGGAAAAATAGATTTCGGTAAAAAATCACAATAAACGGATTAAATTGTTCGGAAAATGGATTAAATTATGAAAAAACCGGATTAAACAGTGAAAAAGTTAAAAAAATCGGATTTAATTGTAGAAAAACGGATTGAACTGTGGAAAAACGGATATTAAATATGGAAAAAACGGATTTGATTGTGGAAGAACGGATAAACTGTTAAGATATCACAAAAAACGGTTTAATTTGTGGAAAAATGGATTGAACTGTGGAAAACGTATTAAAAAGTGGAAAAACAGATTAAACATGGAAAAAACAGATTAGATTGTGGAAAAACAGATAAACGGATTAATTAATGGAAAAATGGATAACATTATAAAAAACGGATTAAATTATAAAACACGGATTAAATAGTGAAAAGGTAAAAACATTGTGGAAAAACGGATTGAACAGTGGAAAAACGGATTAAAATGTGGAAAAAACGAATTAGATTATGAAGAAACGGATTAGATTGTGAAAAAAACGGATACAACTGTTAAAAAATCATAATAAATGGACCAATTTGTGGAAAAACGGATTAAATAGTAAAAAATTAGATTTAATTGTAAAAAAACGGATTGAACTGTGGAAAAACGGATGAGATTGTGGAAAACCGGATAAAACTGTTAAAAAGCACCATAAGCGGATAAATTTGTGAAAAAACGGATTAAATTATGAAAAAACGGATTAAAAAGTGAAAAAATCGGATTTAATTGTGGAAATACGGATTAAATTATGAAAAACCGGATTAAAAAGTGAAAAAGTAAAAATCGGATTTAATTGTGTAAAAACGGATTGAACTGCGGAAAACTTATTAAAATGTGGAAAAACGGATTAAATATAGAAAAAACGGATTAGATTGTGGAAAAACGGATAAAACTGTTGAAAAACACAATAAACGGATCAATTTGTGGAAAAACGGATAACATTATGAAAAAACGGAATAAATTATAAAAAAATTGAACTGTGGAAAAACGGATTAGATTGTGGAAAAACGGATAGAACTGTTAAAAAAACACAATAAACGGATTAATTTGTGGAAAAACAGATTAAATCGTGAAAAACGGATTAAATAGTGAAAAAGTAAAAAATTGGATTTAATTGTGGAAAAACAGAGTTAATATGGAAAAAACGGATTAGATTGCGGAAAAACGGATAAAACTGTTAAAAAATCACAATAAACGGATTAATTTGTGGAAGAACGGATCAAATTATAAAAAAAACGGATTAAATAATCAAAAAGTAAAAAATCGGATTTAATTGTGAAAAAACGGATTGAACTGTGGAAAACGTATTCAAATGTGGAAAAACGGAATAAATATAGAAAAAACGGATTAGATTGTGGAAAAACAAATAAAAAACTGTTAAAAATCACAATAAACGGATTAATTTGTAAAAAAATGGATAACATTATGAAAAAACGGATTAAATTATAAAAAACAGATTAAATAGTAAAAAAGTAAAAAATTTGACGTAATTGTGGAAAAACGGATTGAACAGTTAAAAAACGGATTAAAATGTAGAAAACAGATTAAAATGTGGAAAAACGGATAGAATATGGAAAAACGGATTAGATTGTGAAAAATGGATAAAACTGTTAAAAAATCACAATAAACGGACCAATTTGTGGAAAGACGGATTAAGCTATGAAAAATAAATAAAACGGATTAAATAGTGAAAAAGTAAGAAATCGGATTTAATTGTGGAAAAACGGATTAAAATGTGGGAAAACGGATGAGATTATGAAAAAACGGATTAGACTCTAATAAAAAACGGATAAAACTTAAAAAATCACAATAAACGGATTAATTTGTGGAAAAACGGATTAAATTATGAAAAAAAACGGATTAAATAGTGGAAAAGTAGAAAATCGGATTTATTTATGAAAAATCGAATTTAATTGTGAAAAAACGGTTTGAACTGTGGAAAAACGGATATATTTTAATCCGGGAAAACGGATTAAATATGGAAAAAACGGATTAGATTGTGAAAAACGGATAAAATTGTTAAAAAATCAAAATAAACGGATTAATTTGTGGAAAAATGGATTAAATTATGAAAAAACGGATTAAATAGTGAAAAAGTAAAAAATCGGATTTAATTGTGAAAAAACAAAAACGAATAAAGCTGTTAAAAAAACACAATAAACGGATTAAATTATGACAAAACGGAATAGATTGTGGAAAACGGATTAAAATGTGAAAAAAACGGATTAAAATGTGGAAAAACAGAGTAAATATGAAAAAACCTATTAGATTGTGAATAAACGGATAAAACTGTTAAAAAATCACAATAAACGGATTAATTTGTGGAAAAAATGGATTAAATAATGGAAAAAACGGATTAAATAGTGAAAAAGTAAAAAATCGGATTTAATTGCGAAAAAATGGATTGAACTGTGGAAAAACGGATTAGATTATGGAAAAACAGATAAGATTGTGGAAAAACGGATAAAACTGTTTAAAAAATCACAATAAACTGATCAATTTGTTTAAAAACGGATTAAAATATGAAAAAACGGATTAAATAGTGAAAAAGTAAAAAAACTGAAAAATCACAATAAACGGATTAATTTGTGGAAAAATGGATAACATTATGAAAAAACGAATTAAATTATGAAAAACGGATTAAATAGTGAAAAGTTAAAAAATCGGATTTAATTATGGAAAAACGGATTGAACTGCGGAAAACGTATTAAAATGTAGAAAAACGGATTACACTGTGGGAAAACGGATAAAACTTTTTAAAAAAATCACAATAAACGGATTAATTTGTGGAAAAATGGATAACATTATGAAAAAACGAGTTAAATTATAAAAAATTGAACTGTGGAAAAACGGATAGAACTGTTAAAAAAACGGATCAATTTGTGGAAAAACGGAGTAAATCATGAAAAAACGGATTAAATAGTGAAAAAGTAAAAAAATCGGATTTAATTGTGGAAAAACGGATTGAACTGCGGAAAACGTATTAAAATGTAGAAAAACGGATTAGACTGTGGGAAAACGGATAAAACTTTTTAAAAAAATCACAATAAACGGATTAATTTGTGGAAAAATGGATAACATTATGAAAAAACGAGTTAAATTATAAAAAATTGAACTGTGGAAAAACGGATAGAACTGTTAAAAAAACGGATCAATTTGTGAAAAAACGGAGTAAATCATGAAAAAACGGATTAAATAGTGAAAAAGTAAAAAAATCGGATTTAATTGTGGAAAAACGAATTGAACTGCGGAAAACGTATTAAAATGTGGAAAAACGGATTAAATATGGAAAAAAAGGATTAGATTGTGGAAAAACGGATAAAACTTAAAAAATACAATAAACGGATTAATTTGTGAAAAAACGGATTAAATTATGGAAAAACGGATTAAATAGTGAGAAAGTAGTAAATCGAATTCAATTGTGGAAAAACGGATTAAAATGTGGAAAAACGGATTAAATATGAAAAAACTGATTAGATTGTGGGAAAACGGATAAAACTATCAAAAGATCACAATAAACGGAGTAATTTGTGGAAAAACGGATTAAATAGTGAAAAAGTAAAAAATCGGACGTAATTGTGGAAAAACGGATTAAAATGTGGAAAAACGGATCAGATTGTGAAAAACTGATAAAACTGTTAAAAAATCACAATAAACGGACCAATATGTGGAATGACGGATTAAATTATGAAAAAAAAACGGATTAAATAGTAAAAAAATCGGATTTAATTGTAAAAAACGGATTGAACTGTGGAAAAACGGATAAAACTGTTAAAAACACCATAAACGGATCAACTTGTGGAAAAACGGATTAAATTTAAAAAAAAAACTGATTAAATTATGAAAAAACGGATTAAATAGTGAAAAAGTAAAAAATCGGATTTAATTGTGAAAAAACGGATTGAACTGTAGAAAACGTATGTAAAAAAACGGATTAAATATGGAAAAACTGGATAAAGCTTTTAGAAAATCACAATAAACGGATTAATTTGTGGAAAAATTGATAACATGAAAAAACAGACTAAATAGTGAAAGAGTAAAAAATTGAATTTAATTGTGGAAAAACGGATTAAAAAGTGGAAAAACGGATTAAAATGTGGAAAAACAGATTAAAATGTGGAAAACGGATTAAAATGTGGACAAACGGATTAGAATATGGGAAAACGGATAAAACGATTAAAAAATCACAATAAACGGATTAATTTGTGGAAAAACGGATAACATTCAAAAACGGATTAAATAGTGAAAAAGTAAAAAATCGGACGTAATTGTGGAAAAACGGATTGAAATATGGAAAAAATGGATTAAAATGTGGAAAATGGATTAAAATATGGAAAAACGGATTAAATTGTGGAAAACTGATTAAATTGTGGAAAAACGGATTAAATTTTCGTAAAATTGTTGTTTTTAGGTCATTTTTGTGTTGTTTCGTATTGTTTTTTGTTTTTGTAATTTTGTTGTTTTGTGTTGTTTTAGTTGTTAAAAGAAAAGGGAAAAGCTATAGAGAATAAGCCGCTAAAAATATAGAAAAAAAAAATAAAAAAACAAAAAAAAAAAATTTTTTTAGAAAATTGGCTCATTCCGAATAACTCTTCCCTTTTTTTTTTAATTATCTCTTAATTAATTAATTTAATTACTTAATTAAATTTCATTAAACTCACCTTTTTTTTCACCACTTAAAAACTATAGCTTTTCCCTTCACAAACAAAAATTCACTCAAAAAAACAAAAAATTAACGCCATTTTGGCCTTCGAAACGCAATATTTACAAAATACAAAAAAACGCACTTTTTACATACAAAAAAACGCATTTTTTAAAAACAAAAAAACGCATTTTTTGGATACAAAAAAACGCATTTTTTTCAAACAAAAAAACGCACTTTTTGGGAAAAAAACGTACTTTTTACATAAAAAGTGCGTTTTTTTGTATGTAAAAAGTGCGTTTTTTGTACCTAAAAAGTGCGTTTTTTTGTTTGAAAAAAATGCGTTTTTTTGTATCCAAAAAATGCGTTTTTGGGATACAAAACCGACTTTTTTAGCGCACCTGAAAAAAACTTTTTTTTTTAAATTATTTTTTTTTTTTGAAAAATAAAGAAGAAGAGAACTTACCAGCCGGATGAAAATCTTCATTTAATTTTTTATCAAAATTTGAATTTCCCTCATTTTCTTCTTTGATTATCATTTTTTCATCATCTTCATTTTTCATACTCGAATCGGAATTGTTGCCGCCAAAATTATCAACACCCATTTTCACTTCGAGCATTTCGGGACTGCCCTGGAAAAAATAGAGTTTCGAATTAGGTTCAGAATTGATTTGTGATTTTAAAAACAGTTTGAATTTTGAAAATTGGTTCGGAAATGAGAGAGTTATGGCAGTTTTTCGAAAAAAACACTCGGATTTTTTATATCTCAAAAATCAAAAAAGATATCAAAATTCGGTTTTTTGAGTTTGATAGAGAATTTTGTGCTGATTCAAAAACTTTTTGAATTTTTCAAAAATTCCCAAAATCAAGCGAGTTATGGCGATTTTTCGATAAAAAACAAAATACGATCAACTTCTTTAAAAAACGAGATATCGAGTTAGAATTTTTGATAATTAGGAAACTAAAAAAGATATCAAAATGCGGTTTTTTGAGTTTGATAAAGAACTTTGTACTCATTCAGAAACTTTTTAAATTTTTCAAAAATTCCAAAAATTGAGCGAGTTATAACGATTTTTCGAAAAAACACTCGAGCTTTTTTACGATTTTTGATATCTCGAAAACTAAAAAAGAAATCAATATGCGGTTTTTTGGGTTTGATAGATAATTTCGTTCTCATTTAGAATCTTTTTGAATTTTTCAAAAATTCCAAAAATCAAACGAGTTATGGCGATTTTTAAAAAAAAAACAAAACACAATCAACTTTCTTTAAAAATCGAGATATCGAGTTGGAATTTTTGATAACTTTAACACCAAAAAAGATATCAAAATGCGGTTTTTTGAGTTTGATAGAGAATTTTGTACTGATTCAAAAACTGTTTCAATTTATTAAAAATTCAAAAAATTGAGCGAGTTATGGAGATTTTTCGAAAAAACACCCGAGCTTTTTTAGAGTTTTTCATATCTCAAAAACTAAAAAAGATATCAAAACGCGGTTTTTTGGATTTGTTTACAAATTGTTTACTGATTCAAAATCAATTTGAATTTTCAAAAAATCTCAAAAAATAAGCGAGATATTCAAAATTTTCGTTTTTTGAAAAAACAAGATATCGATATCTCAAAAACCAAAAAAGATATCAAAAAACGGTTTTTTGGATTTGTTTATAAATTGTTTACTGATTCAGAATAAATTTAAATTTTCAAAATATCTCAAAAAGTAAGCGAGATATTCAAAATTTTCGGTTTTTTGAGAAAATGAGATATCGATATCTCAAAAACTAAAAAAGATATCAAAAAACGGTTTTTTGGATTTGTTTAGAAACTGTTTACTGATTCAAAATCAATTTAAATTTTCAAAATATCTCAAAAAACAAGCGAGATATTCAAAATTTTCGTTTTTTGAAAAAACAAGATATCGATATCTCAAAAACCAAAAAAGATATCAAAAAACGGTTTTTTGGATTTGTTTATAAATTGTTTACTGATTCAGAATAAATTTAAATTTTCAAAATATCTCAAAAAGTAAGCGAGATATTCAAAATTTTCGGTTTTTTGAGAAAATGAGATATCGATATCTCAAAAACTAAAAAAGATATCAAAAAACGGTTTTTTGGATTTGTTTAGAAACTGTTTACTGATTCAAAATCAATTTAAATTTTCAAAATATCTCAAAAAACAAGCGAGATATTCAAAATTTTCGTTTTTTGAAAAAACAAGATATCGATATCTCAAAAACCAAAAAAGATATCAAAAAACGGTTTTTTGGATTTGTTTATAAATTGTTTACTGATTCAGAATAAATTTAAATTTTCAAAATATCTCAAAAAGTAAGCGAGATATTCAAAATTTTCGGTTTTTTGAGAAAATGAGATATCGATATCTCAAACACTAAAAAAGATATCAAAAAACGGTTTTTTGGATTTGTTTAGAAATTGTTTACTGATTCAAAATCAATTTGAATTTTCAAAATATCTCAAAAAACAAGCGAGATATTCAAAATTTTCGTTTTTTGAAAAAACAAGATATCGATATCTCAAAAACCAAAAAAGATATCAAAAAACGGTTTTTTGGATTTGTTTATAAATTGTTTACTGATTCAGAATAAATTTAAATTTTCAAAATATCTCAAAAAGTAAGCGAGATATTCAAAATTTTCGGTTTTTTGAGAAAATGAGATATCGATATCTCAAACACTAAAAAAGATATCAAAAAACGGTTTTTTGGATTTGTTTAGAAATTGTTTACTGATTCAAAATCAATTTGAATTTTCAAAATATCTCAAAAAACAAGCGAGATATTCAAAATTTTCGTTTTTTGAAAAAACAAGATATCGATATCTCAAAAACCAAAAAAGATATCAAAAAACGGTTTTTTGGATTTGTTTATAAATTGTTTACTGATTCAAAATAAATTTGAATTTTCGAAATATCTCAAAAAGTAAGCGAGATATTCAAAATTTTCGGTTTTTTGAGAAAATGAGATATCGATATCTCAAAAACTAAAAAAGATATCAAAAAACGGTTTTTTGGATTTGTTTAGAAATTTTTTACTGATTCAAAATCAATTTGAATTTTCAAAATATCTCAAAAAACAAGCGAGATATTCAAAATTTTCGTTTTTTGAAAAAACAAGATATCGATATCTCAAAAACCAAAAAAGATATCAAAAAACGGTTTTTTGGATTTGTTTATAAATTGTTTACTGATTCAGAATAAATTTAAATTTTCAAAATATCTCAAAAAGTAAGCGAGATATTCAAAATTTTCGGTTTTTTGAGAAAATGAGATATCGATATCTCAAAAACTAAAAAAGATATCAAAAAACGGTTTTTTGGATTTGTTTAGAAATTTTTTACTGATTCAAAATCAATTTGAATTTTCAAAATATCTCAAAAAACAAGCGAGATATTCAAAATTTTCGTTTTTTGAAAAAACAAGATATCGATATCTCAAAAACTAAAAAAGATATCAAAACGCGGTTTTTTGGATTTGTTTACAAATTGTTTACTGATTCAAAATCAATTTGAATTTTCAAAATATCTCAAAAAACAAGCGAGATATTCAAAATTTTCGTTTTTTGAAAAAACAAGATATCGATATCTCAAAAACCAAAAAAGATATCAAAAAACGGTTTGTTGGATTTGTTTATAAATTGTTTACTGATTCAAAATAAATTTGAATTTTCGAAATATCTCAAAAAGTAAGCGAGATATTCAAAATTTTCGGTTTTTTGAGAAAATGAGATATCGATATCTCAAAAACTAAAAAAGATATCAAAAAACGGTTTTTTGGATTTGTTTAGAAATTTTTTACTGATTCAAAATCAATTTGAATTTTCAAAATATCTCAAAAAACAAGCGAGATATTCAAAATTTTCGTTTTTTGAAAAAACAAGATATCGATATCTCAAAAACCAAAAAAGATATCAAAAAACGGTTTTTTGGATTTGTTTATAAATTGTTTACTGATTCAGAATAAATTTAAATTTTCAAAATATCTCAAAAAGTAAGCGAGATATTCAAAATTTTCGGTTTTTTGAGAAAATGAGATATCGATATCTCAAAAACTAAAAAAGATATCAAAAAACGGTTTTTTGGATTTGTTTAGAAATTTTTTACTGATTCAAAATCAATTTGAATTTTCAAAATATCTCAAAAAACAAGCGAGATATTCAAAATTTTCGTTTTTTGAAAAAACAAGATATCGATATCTCAAAAACCAAAAAAGATATCAAAAAACGGTTTTTTGGATTTGTTTATAAATTGTTTACTGATTCAGAATAAATTTAAATTTTCAAAATATCTCAAAAAGTAAGCGAGATATTCAAAATTTTCGGTTTTTTGAGAAAATGAGATATCGATATCTCAAAAACTAAAAAAGATATCAAAAAACGGTTTGTTGGATTTGTTTATAAATTGTTTACTGATTCAAAATAAATTTGAATTTTCGAAATATCTCAAAAAGTAAGCGAGATATTCAAAATTTTCGGTTTTTTGAGAAAATGAGATATCGATATCTCAAAAACTAAAAAAGATATCAAAAAACGGTTTTTTGGATTTGTTTAGAAATTTTTTACTGATTCAAAATCAATTTGAATTTTCAAAATATCTCAAAAAACAAGCGAGATATTCAAAATTTTCGTTTTTTGAAAAAACAAGATATCGATATCTCAAAAACCAAAAAAGATATCAAAAAACGGTTTTTTGGATTTGTTTATAAATTGTTTACTGATTCAGAATAAATTTAAATTTTCAAAATATCTCAAAAAGTAAGCGAGATATTCAAAATTTTCGGTTTTTTGAGAAAATGAGATATCGATATCTCAAAAACTAAAAAAGATATCAAAAAACGGTTTGTTGGATTTGTTTATAAATTGTTTACTGATTCAAAATAAATTTGAATTTTCGAAATATCTCAAAAAGTAAGCGAGATATTCAAAATTTTCGGTTTTTTGAGAAAATGAGATATCGATATCTCAAAAACTAAAAAAGATATCAAAAAACGGTTTTTTGGATTTGTTTAGAAATTTTTTACTGATTCAAAATCAATTTGAATTTTCAAAATATCTCAAAAAACAAGCGAGATATTCAAAATTTTCGTTTTTTGAAAAAACAAGATATCGATATCTCAAAAACCAAAAAAGATATCAAAAAACGGTTTTTTGGATTTGTTTATAAATTGTTTACTGATTCAAAATAAATTTGAATTTTCGAAATATCTCAAAAAGTAAGCGAGATATTCAAAATTTTCGGTTTTTTGAGAAAATGAGATATCGATATCTCAAAAACTAAAAAAGATATCAAAAAACGGTTTTTTGGATTTGTTTAGAAATTTTTTACTGATTCAAAATCAATTTGAATTTTCAAAATATCTCAAAAAACAAGCGAGATATTCAAAATTTTCGTTTTTTGAAAAAACAAGATATCGATATCTCAAAAACCAAAAAAGATATCAAAAAACGGTTTTTTGGATTTGTTTATAAATTGTTTACTGATTCAAAATAAATTTGAATTTTCGAAATATCTCAAAAAGTAAGCGAGATATTCAAAATTTTCGGTTTTTTGAAAAAACAAGATATCGATATCTCAAAAACTAAAAAAGATATCAAAACGCGGTTTTTTGGATTTGTTTACAAATTGTTTACTGATTCAAAATCAATTTGAATTTTCAAAATATCTCAAAAAACAAGCGAGATATTCAAAATTTTCGTTTTTTGAAAAAACAAGATATCGATATCTCAAAAACCAAAAAAGATATCAAAAAACGGTTTTTTGGATTTGTTTATAAATTGTTTACTGATTCAGAATAAATTTAAATTTTCAAAATATCTCAAAAAGTAAGCGAGATATTCAAAATTTTCGGTTTTTTGAGAAAATGAGATATCGATATCTCAAAAACTAAAAAAGATATCAAAAAACGGTTTTTTGGATTTGTTTAGAAATTTTTTACTGATTCAAAATCAATTTGAATTTTCAAAATATCTCAAAAAACAAGCGAGATATTCAAAATTTTCGTTTTTTGAAAAAACAAGATATCGATATCTCAAAAACCAAAAAAGATATCAAAAAACGGTTTTTTGGATTTGTTTATAAATTGTTTACTGATTCAGAATAAATTTAAATTTTCAAAATATCTCAAAAAGTAAGCGAGATATTCAAAATTTTCGGTTTTTTGAGAAAATGAGATATCGATATCTCAAAAACTAAAAAAGATATCAAAAAACGGTTTTTTGGATTTGTTTAGAAATTTTTTACTGATTCAAAATCAATTTGAATTTTCAAAATATCTCAAAAAACAAGCGAGATATTCAAAATTTTCGTTTTTTGAAAAAACAAGATATCGATATCTCAAAAACCAAAAAAGATATCAAAAAACGGTTTTTTGGATTTGTTTATAAATTGTTTACTGATTCAGAATAAATTTAAATTTTCAAAATATCTCAAAAAGTAAGCGAGATATTCAAAATTTTCGGTTTTTTGAGAAAATGAGATATCGATATCTCAAAAACTAAAAAAGATATCAAAAAACGGTTTTTTGGATTTGTTTAGAAATTTTTTACTGATTCAAAATAAATTTGAATTTTCAAAATATCTCAAAAAACAAGCGAGATATTCAAAATTTTCGTTTTTTGAAAAAACAAGATATCGATATCTCAAAAACTAAAAAAGATATCAAAACGCGGTTTTTTGGATTTGTTTACAAATTGTTTACTGATTCAAAATCAATTTGAATTTTCAAAATATCTCAAAAAACAAGCGAGATATTCAAAATTTTCGTTTTTTGAAAAAACAAGATATCGATATCTCAAAAACCAAAAAAGATATCAAAAAACGGTTTTTCGGATTTGTTTATAAATTGTTTACTGATTCAGAATAAATTTAAATTTTCAAAATATCTCAAAAAGTAAGCGAGATATTCAAAATTTTCGGTTTTTTGAGAAAATGAGATATCGATATCTCAAACACTAAAAAAGATATCAAAAAACGGTTTTTTGGATTTGTTTAGAAATTTTTTACTGATTCAAAATAAATTTGAATTTTCGAAATATCTCAAAAAGTAAGCGAGATATTCAAAATTTTCGGTTTTTTGAAAAAACAAGATATCGATATCTCAAAAACTAAAAAAGATATCAAAACGCGGTTTTTTGGATTTGTTTACAAATTGTTTACTGATTCAAAATTTTCGTTTTTTGAAAAAACAAGATATCGATATCTCAAAAACCAAAAAAGATATCAAAAAACGGTTTTTTGGATTTGTTTATAAATTGTTTACTGATTCAGAATAAATTTAAATTTTCAAAATATCTCAAAAAGTAAGCGAGATATTCAAAATTTTCGGTTTTTTGAGAAAATGAGATATCGATATCTCAAAAACTAAAAAAGATATCAAAAAACGGTTTTTTGGATTTGTTTAGAAATTTTTTACTGATTCAAAATCAATTTGAATTTTCAAAATATCTCAAAAAACAAGCGAGATATTCAAAATTTTCGTTTTTTGAAAAAACAAGATATCGATATCTCAAAAACCAAAAAAGATATCAAAAAACGGTTTTTTGTATCTTATTTGAAATCTTTATTTGATACAGAAATCATTTTCAAAATTCAAAAAAACTTCAAAAAACTCAAAAACTTGCCAAATTTCAATTTTCCAAAATTTCAAAAAACCAAAAAAGATACAAAAACGCAGTTTTTTGAATGCGATTCAGAATTTCCTCCCGATTCAGAAACTTTTTGAATTTTTCAAAAATCTCAAAAGAAAACAAAAAATTGCAATTTTTCAAATTTTTATACTCTCAAAAAAATCGAGATATCGATATCTCGAAAACCAAAAAAGATATCAAAAAACAGTTTTTTGCATCCGATTCAAAATTTAATTCTGATTCAAAAACAAATTTCAAATTTTCAAAAAATTTCAAAAAACCTCAAAAACCACCAAATTTTAATTTTCCAAAATTCTCAAAAAAAATCGAGATATCGATATCTCGAAAACTAAAAAAGATATTAAAATGCGGTTTTCTTGATTTGTTTACAAAGTGTTTACTGATTCAAAATCAATTTGAATTTTCAAAATATCTCAAAAAACAAGTAAGTTACGCCATACTCGATTTTTCAAATTTTCGATAAAACCCAAATTTGCATTTCTCAAAAACCAAAAAAGATATCAAAAAACGGTTTTTTGGGTTCGATTCAGAATTTAATTCTTATTCAAAATCCATTTTCAAAACTTAAAAAAATATTAAAAATTGCCCAAAAAACTGCCATTTTTGGATTTTTTGAAAATTTCCAAAAAAAAAACGAGATATCGATATCTCGAAAACCAAAAAAGGTATCAAAATGCAATTTTTTGAGTTTGATTCGAAATTTAATTCTTATTCAGATTCTTTTTTGAAATTTGAAAAAATATTAAAAACTGCCTGAGTTATCCAAATTTTGAATTTTTAAAATTCTCGAAATTTTGAGTTTAATATCTCGAATACCAAAAAAGATATCAAAAAACGGTTTTTTTGGTTTGATTCAGAATTTAATTCTTGGTCAAAATCCATTTTCAAATTTCAAAAAATCTAAAAAAATACCCAAAAATCAGCTATTTTTCGATTTTTTGAAAATTTCCAAAAAAAAACGAGATATCGATATCTCGAAAACTAAAAAAGATATCAAAATTCAGTTTTTTGAGTTTAATAGAGAATCTTGTACTGATTCAGAAACTTTTTGAATTTTTCAAAAATTCGGAAAATTAAGCGAGTTATGGCGATTTTTGAAAAAACACTCGAGCTTTTTTCCAAATTCTCATATCTCAAAAACCAAAAAAGATATCGAGATGCGGTTTTTTGTAATCAATTCAAAATTTTGTTCTTATTCAAAATCTTTTTAAAATTTTCAAAAATTTCCAAAATTGAGCGAGATATCCGTTTTTCAATTTTTTTCAAAAGAACCGAGATATCGATATTTCGAAAAACCAAAAAGATACAAATTTTGAAATTTTGATTTTCTGAATGCAAATTTTGTCTCGATTCATAAACTTTTCAACTTTGCAAAATATCTCAAAAAACAAGCGAGATACGCCATTTTAGCTTTTTGAAAATATCTCAAAATTCAGATATCATTATCTCGAAATCCAAAAATGATATCAAAATGCGGTTTTTTGAGTTTGTTTGTAAATTTTGAACTGATTCAGAAACTTTCTAAAATCTCAAAATATCTCAAGAAACAAACGAGTTAACGACAATACCCAATTTTTCAAAATTTCGAAAAATCCAAATTTGAATATCTCAAAAACCAAAAAAGATAACAAAATGCAGTTTTTTGAGTTTGATAGAAAATTTTATTCCGATTCAAAAACTTTTTGAATTTTTCAAAAACTCCAAAAATCAAGCGAGTTATGGCGATTTTTCAAGAAAACACTCGAGCTTTTTTTAAGTTTTTGATATCTCGGAAACCAAAAAAGATATCAAAATGCGGTTTTTTGAGTTTGATAAAGAATCTCTCACTGATTTAAAAACAGTTCAAATATGCAAAATATCTCAAAAAACCACCGAGTTATAACAATTTTCCAAAATTCAAAACATGTTCGAACTTGCACAACTTTTTAACGGAAAGTGATATCGAGATGGGGATTTTTCCAATCAATTCAGAACCGATTCCTGATTCAAAAACAGTTCAAATATCCAAAATATCTCAAAAAACAACCGAGTTATACCAATTTTTCAAAATTCAAAACATGTTCAAACTTGCACAACTTTTTAATAACAAGAGATATCGAGATGGGGTTTTTTCCAATCGATTCAGAACCGATTCCTGATTCTAAAACAGTTGAAATATCCAAAATATCTCAAAAAATAAAAACATGTTCAAACCTGTACTAAATCCTTATCAAAATCCTCTCCATTCGAACATCCAGACAACTTTCTTGGCCTCCCTCGTTTCCGTTTCGGTTGTAATAAAGCATTACTGAGCATATTCAAATGATTGCCGAAACGTTTGTTGGTGGCGCCACCATACGATAAACGTTGTAAATTTGGCAAATTTTGGAAGTGTTGTTGTGATAATGTTGATGCGATGTTGTCGCATTTTTCTTCGTTTACTTCGGTTAGACCTAAATAGGAAAAAGAAGAAGATTATTGTCTATGGAAAAGTGTGTTTTTGTCTATGGAAAAACTGTGTTTTTGTCTATGGAAACGTGTGTTTTTGCCTATGGAAAAACTGTTTTTTTCTATGGAAAAAGTGTCTTTTTGTCCATGGAAAAACTGTCTTTTTGTCTATGGAAAAAGTGTTTTTGTCTATGGAAAAAGTGTGTTTTTGTCTATGGAAAAACTGTCTTTTTGTCCATGGAAAAACTGTCTTTTTGTCTATGGAAAGACTGTGTTTTTGTCTATGGAAAAAGTGTTTTTGTCTATGAAAAACTGTGTTTTTGTCTATAGAAACGTGTGTTTTTACCTATGGAAAAACTGTCTTTTTGTCTATGGGAAAACTGTCTTTTGTCTATGGGAAAACTGTCTTTTGTCTATGGAAAAACGTCTTTTTGTCTATGGAAAAACGTCTTTTTGTCTATGGAAAAACGTCTTTTTGTCTATGGAAAAACTGTGTTTTTGTCTATGGAAAAACTGTGTTTTTGTCTATGGAAAAACTGTGTTTTGGTCTATGGAAACGTGTGTTTTTGTCTATGGAAAAAATGTGTTTTTTCTATGGAAAAAATGTGTTTCTTTCTATGGAAAAACCGTCTTTTTGTCTATGGAAAAACTGTCTTTTTGTCTATGGAAGAACGTCTTTTTGTCTACGGAAAAACTATGTTTTTGTCTATGAAAAAAGTGTTTTTGTCTATGGAAGAAGTGTGTTTTTGTCTATGAAAAAAGTGTGTTTTTGTCTATTTGAAAAATAAAATTTTCCAAAAAAGTAAAATTCTCAAAAAAACTCAAAATTTTTCAAAAAAAAGTGAATTTTCCAAAAAAGTAAAATTTTCCAAAAATCTAAATTTTCAACAAAATAAAGTCAAAATTTCTCAAAAAATTTCAGATTTTTCAAAAAAAAAGTCAAAATTTACAATAAAAGTGAAATTTTCTAAAAACGGCAAAATTTTCAACAAAAAAAGTCAAAATTTCCCAAAAAAGTGAATTTTTGTTTCAAAAATTGTCAAAATTTTTCAAAAGTCAAATCTTTTCAAAATTCTTTAAAAAAGTCAAAATTTTCAAAAAAAAACAAGATTTTGAAAAAAGTCGAAATTTTGGAAAAAATATAAAAATTTTGAAGAAAAAGTTAAATTTTCCAAAAAAACATTAAAATTTTTCAAAAAAATGTCTAAAATATATCAATATTCAAATGAAAAACTTTTTAAAAAACGTCGAAACATTCAAAAAAATCAAAAATTTTCAAAAAAAAAATAAAAATTTTCAAAAAAAAAGCCAAAATTTTTCCAAAAAAAGTCAAAATTTTCAAAAGTCAAAAAAATTTCAAAAATGTCAAAAATTTTCAAAAAATCAAAAATGTCAATTTTAATAAAAAGTGAAAATTTTCAAAAAAGTTAAAAAAAATTTCAAAAAAGTCAAAAAAATTTCAAAAATGTCAAAAAATTTCAAAAAATCAAAAATGTCAAAATTTTTCCAATAAAAAGTGAAAATTTTCAAAAAAGTGAAAAATTTTCAAAAAAGTCAAAAAATTTTCAAAAAAGTCAAAAAATTTTCAAAAATGTCAATTTTAATAAAAAGTGAAAATTTTTCCAAAAAAAAGTGAAAATTTTCAAAAAAGTTAAAAAAATTTCAAAGAAGTCAAAAAAATTTCAAAAATGTCAAAAATTTTCAAAAAATCAAAAATGTCAATTTTTTTTAAAAAGTTAAAATTTTTCCAATAAAAAGTGAAAATTTTCCAAAAAGTGAAAAAATTTTCAAAAAAGTCAAAAAATTTTCAAAAAATCAAAAATGTCAATTTTAATAAAAAGTGAAAAATTTTCCAAAAATAACTGAAAATTTTCAAAAAAGTTAAAAAAAATTTCAAAAAGGTCAAAAAAATTTCAAAAATGTCAAAAATTTTCAAAAAATCAAAAATGTCAATTTTAATAAAAAGTGAAATTTTTTCCAAAAAAAAGTGAAAATTTTCAAAAAAGTTAAAAATATTTCAAAAATGTCAATTTTAATAAAAAGTGAAAATTTTTCCAAAAAAAAGTGAAAATTTTCAAAAAAGTTAAAAAAATCTCAAAAAAGTCAAAAAAATTTCAAAAATGTCAAAAATTTTCAAAAAATCAAAAATGTCAATTTTAATAAAAAGTGAAAATTTTCAAAAAAGTTAAAAAAAAATTTCAAAAAAGTCAAAAAAATTTCAAAAATGTCAAAAAATTTCAAACAATCAAAAATGTTAATTTTAATATAAAATGAGAAACGTTCCAAAAAAAAGTGATAATTTTCAAAAAAGTTAAAAAAAATTTCAAAAAAGTCAAAAAAATTTCAAAAATGTCAAAAATTTTCAAAAAATCAAAAATGTCAATTTTAATAAAAAGTGAAAAATTTTCCAAAAATAACTGAAAATTTTCAAAAAAGTTAAAAAAAATTTCAAAAAGGTCAAAAAAATTTCAAAAATGTCAAAAATTTTCAAAAAATCAAAAATGTCAATTTTAATAAAAAGTGAAATTTTTTCCAAAAAAAAGTGAAAATTTTCAAAAAAGTTAAAAATATTTCAAAAATGTCAATTTTAATAAAAAGTGAAAATTTTTCCAAAAAAAAGTGAAAATTTTCAAAAAAGTTAAAAAAATCTCAAAAAAGTCAAAAAAATTTCAAAAATGTCAAAAATTTTCAAAAAATCAAAAATGTCAATTTTAATAAAAAGTGAAAATTTTCAAAAAAGTTAAAAAAAAATTTCAAAAAAGTCAAAAAAATTTCAAAAATGTCAAAAAATTTCAAACAATCAAAAATGTTAATTTTAATATAAAATGAGAAACGTTCCAAAAAAAAGTGATAATTTTCAAAAAAGTTAAAAAAAATTTCAAAAAAGTCAAAAAAATTTCAAAAATGTCAAAAATTTTCAAAAAATCAAAAATGTCAATTTTTTTTAAAAAGTCAAAATTTTTCCAATAAAAAGTGAAAATTTTCCAAAAAGTGAAAAAATTTTCAAAAAAGTCAAAAAAGTTTCAAAAAATCAAAAATGTCAATTTTAATAAAAAGTGAAAAATTTTCCAAAAATAAGTGAAAATTTTCAAAAAAGTTAAAAAAAATTTCAAAAAGGTCAAAAAAATTTCAAAAATGTCAAAAATTTTCAAAAAATCAAAAATGTCAATTTTAATAAAAAGTGAAATTTTTTCCAAAAAAAAGTGAAAATTTTCAAAAAAGTTAAAAATATTTCAAAAATGTCAATTTTAATAAAAAGTGAAAATTTTTCCAAAAAAAAGTGAAAATTTTCAAAAAAGTTAAAAAAATCTCAAAAAAGTCAAAAAAATTTCAAAAATGTCAAAAATTTTCAAAAAATCAAAAATGTCAATTTTAATAAAAAGTGAAAATTTTCAAAAAAGTTAAAAAAAAATTTCAAAAAAGTCAAAAAAATTTCAAAAATGTCAAAAAATTTCAAACAATCAAAAATGTTAATTTTAATATAAAATGAGAAACGTTCCAAAAAAAAGTGATAATTTTCAAAAAAGTTAAAAAAAATTTCAAAAAAGTCAAAAAAATTTCAAAAATGTCAAAAATTTTCAAAAAATCAAAAATGTCAATTTTAATAAAAAGTGAAAAATTTTCCAAAAATAACTGAAAATTTTCAAAAAAGTTAAAAAAAATTTCAAAAAGGTCAAAAAAATTTCAAAAATGTCAAAAATTTTCAAAAAATCAAAAATGTCAATTTTAATAAAAAGTGAAATTTTTTCCAAAAAAAAGTGAAAATTTTCAAAAAAGTTAAAAATATTTCAAAAATGTCAATTTTAATAAAAAGTGAAAATTTTTCCAAAAAAAAGTGAAAATTTTCAAAAAAGTTAAAAAAATCTCAAAAAAGTCAAAAAAATTTCAAAAATGTCAAAAATTTTCAAAAAATCAAAAATGTCAATTTTAATAAAAAGTGAAAATTTTCAAAAAAGTTAAAAAAAAATTTCAAAAAAGTCAAAAAAATTTCAAAAATGTCAAAAAATTTCAAACAATCAAAAATGTTAATTTTAATATAAAATGAGAAACGTTCCAAAAAAAAGTGATAATTTTCAAAAAAGTTAAAAAAAATTTCAAAAAAGTCAAAAAAATTTCAAAAATGTCAAAAATTTTCAAAAAATCAAAAATGTCAATTTTTTTTAAAAAGTCAAAATTTTTCCAATAAAAAGTGAAAATTTTCCAAAAAGTGAAAAAATTTTCAAAAAAGTCAAAAAAGTTTCAAAAAATCAAAAATGTCAATTTTAATAAAAAGTGAAAAATTTTCCAAAAATAAGTGAAAATTTTCAAAAAAGTTAAAAAAAATTTCAAAAAGGTCAAAAAAATTTCAAAAATGTCAAAAATTTTCAAAAAATCAAAAATGTCAATTTTAATAAAAAGTGAAATTTTTTCCAAAAAAAAGTGAAAATTTTCAAAAAAGTTAAAAATATTTCAAAAATGTCAATTTTAATAAAAAGTGAAAATTTTTCCAAAAAAAAGTGAAAATTTTCAAAAAAGTTAAAAAAATTTCAAAAAAGTCAAAAAAATTTCAAAAATGTCAAAAATTTTCAAAAAATCAAAAATGTCAATTTTTTTTAAAAAGTCAAAATTTTTCCAATAAAAAGTAAATAAATATCAAAAATTTTCAAAAAATATGTCAATTGTCAAAATATTTGTAAAAATGAAGAAAAAACCTTGTTTATGGAAAAACTGTGTTTGTCTATGGAAAAAACTATCTTGTCTATGGAAAAATTGTCTTGTCTATGGAAAAAATTGTATTGTCTAGGGAGAAAATTATTGTCTATGGAAAAAAATTTATTGCCTAAGAAAAAATTGTAATGTCTATGGAAAAAACTGTGTTGCCTATGGAAAAATTGTATTGTCTATGGAAAAATTGTATTGTCTATGGAAAAAACTGTGTTGCCTATGGAAAAATTGTATTGCCTAAGAAACATGTATTGTCTATGGAAAAAACAGTCTTGCCTATGGAAAAAATTGTATTGTCTATGGAAAAAACAGTCTTGCCTATGGAAAAAATTGTATTGTCTATGGAAAAAACTGTGTTGCCTATGAAAAAATTGTATTGTCTATGGAAAAAACTGTGTTGCCTATGGAAAAATTGTATTGTCTATGGAAAAAATTGTATTGCCTAAGGAAAACATGTATTGTCTATGGAAAAAACAGTCTTGCCTATGGAAAAAATTGTATTGTCTATGGAAAAAACTGTCTTGCCTATGGAAAAATTATTGTCTATGGAAAAAATTGTATTATCCATGGAAAAAACTGTCTTATCCATGGAAAAAACTGTCTTGTCTATGGAAAAAATTGTATTGCCTAAGGAAAAAATTGTATTGCCTAAGGAAAAATTGTATTGTCTATGGAAAAACAGTCTTGCCTATGGAAAAAATTGTATTGCCTAAGGAAAAATTGTCTTGTCTATGGAAAAAATTCTATTGTCTATGGAAAAAATTGTTTTGTCTATGGAAAAAATTGTTTTGTCTATGGAAAAAATTGTATTGTCTATGGAAAAAATTGTTTTGTCTATGGAAAAAATTGTATTGTCTATGGAAAAATTGTCTTCTCTATGGAAAAATTTGTCTTGTCTATGGAAAAACAGTATTTTCTATGGAAAAACCATATTTTCTATGGAAAAAAACTAGAAAAAAGTAGAAAAAACTCACCTTTAATCCTCAAACTCTCAGCAACTCTCAAAAATTGCGTCAATCGATCCTGATCGACACTCACTTCACCACGATACATAAAATCCAATAAACAACGCATATCAGCAAATGGAACATCTTTCAAAATAACAATTGGATGTCGATCAGGATGTGTAACAAATAATTGTTGAAAATACGGACTACATGCCGATAAAACCATTTTATGTGCTTTTAAAAGTTGACCTTCCACAGCCAATGTTACATCAACGAAACTTTCGTCATGGAGAAGTTGATCGAAAACTGAGAGAAGATTTGATTGGTGGTTGTTCCAACGTAGACAGAAGCGTTGAGTGGTGGAGGGGGTGGTGGTGTTGTTGTTATTGGTGGAGGTGGAAGTCATTGTGTTGTTTGGGGTGGGGGTGGTGTTGTTGTTGTTGGGGAGGATTGGTTGTGGTGTTTTTTTTTGTTGTTGTGTTGGTGTTGTTGTTGTTGTTGACATCTATTTTATGGGGTGGGGCACTGTAAAAAATAAATGTAAATTAGGTTTTTGATGGTTTTTGAATTTTGAAAATTGGTTGGGAATTGAGTGAGTTATGGGGATTTTTCGAAAAAACACTCGAGCTTTTTTTGGATTTTTGATATCTCGAAATCCAAAATAGATATTGAGATGTGGTTTTTTGAGTTTGATAGAGAATTTTGTACTGATTCAGGAAGTTTTTGGATTTTGAAAATCGGTTGGAAATTGAGTGAGTTATGGCAATTTTTCAAAAAAACACTCGAGCTTTTTTCCAATTTCTCATATCTCAAAAACCAAAAAAGATATCAAAATGCGGTTTTTTGAGTTTGATAGAGAATTTTGTACTCATTCAGGAAGTTTTTGAATTTTGAAAATCGGTTGGAAATTGAGTGAGTTATGGCAATTTTTCAAAAAAACACTCGAGCTTATTTCCAATTTCTCATATCTCAAAAACCAAAAAAGATATCAAAATGCGGTTTTTTGAGTTTGATAGAGAATTTTGTACTCATTCAGGAAGTTTTTGAATTTTGAAAATCGGTTGGAAATTGAGTGAGTTATGGCGATTTTTCGAAAAAACACTCGAGCTTATTTCCAATTTCTCATATCTCAAAAACCAAAAAAGATATCAAAATGCGGTTTTTTGAGTTTGATAGAGAATTTTGTACTCATTCAGGAAGTTTTTGAATTTTGAAAATCGGTTGGAAATTGAGTGAGTTATGGCAATTTTTCAAAAAAACACTCGAGCTTTTTTCCAATTTCTCATATCTCAAAAACCAAAAAAGATATCAAAATGCGGTTTTTTGAGTTTGATAGAGAATTTTGTACTGATTCAGGAAGTTTTTGGATTTTGAAAATCGGTTGGAAATTGAGTGAGTTATGGCAATTTTTCAAAAAAACACTCGAGCTTTTTTCCAATTTCTCATATCTCAAAAACCAAAAAAGATATCAAAATGCGGTTTTTTGAGTTTGATAGAGAATTTTGTACTCATTCAGGAAGTTTTTGAATTTTGAAAATCGGTTGGAAATTGAGTGAGTTATGGCAATTTTTCAAAAAAACACTCGAGCTTATTTCCAATTTCTCATATCTCAAAAACCAAAAAAGATATCAAAATGCGGTTTTTTGAGTTTGATAGAGAATTTTGTACTCATTCAGGAAGTTTTTGAATTTTGAAAATCGGTTGGAAATTGAGTGAGTTATGGCAATTTTTCAAAAAAACACTCGAGCTTTTTTCCAATTTCTCATATCTCAAAAACCAAAAAAGATATCAAAATGCGGTTTTTTGAGTTTGATAGAGAATTTTGTACTCATTCAGGAAGTTTTTGAATTTTGAAAATCGGTTGGAAATTGAGTGAGTTATGGCAATTTTTCAAAAAAACACTCGAGCTTATTTCCAATTTCTCATATCTCAAAAACCAAAAAAGATATCAAAATGCGGTTTTTTGAGTTTGATAGAGAATTTTGTACTCATTCAGGAAGTTTTTGAATTTTGAAAATCGGTTGGAAATTGAGTGAGTTATGGCGATTTTTCGAAAAAACACTCGAGCTTTTTTCCAAATTCTCATATTTCAAAAACCAAAGAAGATATCGAGATGCGGTTTTTTGAGTTTGATAGAGAATTTTGTACTGTTTCACAAGCTTTTTAAATTTTTCAAAAATTCCCAAAATTAAGCAAGTTACAGCAATTTTTCTCAAAAAACAAAACACAATCAACTTTTTTGAAAACCCAGATATCAATATCTCAAAAACCAAAAAAGATATCAAAATGTGGTTTTTTGAGATTGATAGAGAATTTTGTACTGATTCAGAAACATTTTGAATTTTTCAAAAATTCCAAAAATTGAGCGAGTTATAGTGATTTTTCAAAAAACACTCGAGCTTTTTTCAAAATTCTGATATCTCGGAAACCAAAAAAGATATCGAGATGTGGTTTTTTGAGTTTGATAGAAAATTTTGTACTGATTCAGAAAATTTTTGAATTTTTAAAAAATTTCAAAAATCAAGCAAGTTATAGCAATTTTTCGAAAAAACACCGAGCTTTTTTCGAATTTCTCATATCTCAAAAACTAAAAAAGTTATAAAAATGCGGTTTTCTGAGTTTGATTCGGGAGTTTTTACTAATTTAACAAGTTTTTGAATTTTGAAAATCGGTTTAAAAATCAAGGAGTTATCACGATTTTTGGTTTTTTGGAAGTTTTCAAAATTTTGAATTGCGTATCTCAAAAACTAAAAAAGTTATGAAAATGTGGTTTTTTGAGTTTGATTCGGGAGTTTTTACTGATTTAAGAAATTTTTGAATTTTGAAAATCGGTTTAAAAATCGAAGAGTTATCACGATTTTTGGTTTTTTGGAAGTTTTCAAAATTTTGAATTGCGTATCTCAAAAACTAAAAAAGTTATGAAAATGTGTTTTTTGAGTTTGACTCGGGAGTTTTTACTGATTAAGGAAGTTTTTGAATTTTGAAAATCGGTTTAAAAATCGAGGAGTTATCAAGATTTTTGGTTTTTTGGAAGTTTTCAAAATTTTGAGTTGCATATCTCAAAAATTAAAAAAGTAATGAGAATGCGGTTTTTTGAGTTTGATTCGGGAGTTTTCACTGATTTAAGAAGTTTTTAAATTTTGGAAATCGGTTAAAAAATCGAGGAGTTATCAAGATTTTTGGTTTTTTGGAAGTTTTCAAAATTTTGAATTGTGTATCTCAAAAACTAAAAAAGTTATAAAAATGTGGTTTTTTGAGTTTGATTCGGGAGTTTTTACTGATTAAGGAAGTTTTTGAATTTTGAAAATCGGTTTAAAAATCGAGGAGTTATCAAGATTTTTGGTTTTTTGGAAGTTTTCAAAATTTTGAGTTGTGTATCTCAAAAACTAAAAAAGTTATGAAAATGCTGTTTTTTCAGTTTGATTTGAGAGTTTTTACTGATTTAAGAAGTTTTTGAATTTTGAAAATCGGTTGGAAATTAAGTGAGTTATGGCAATTTTTCAAAAAAACACTCGAGCTTTTTTCCAATATCTCATATCTCAAAAACCAAAAAAGATATCGAGATGCAATTTTTTGTATTCATTTCGAAATTTTATCCTGATTTAAGATTTTTTTGAAATTTTGAAAAATTTTGAAAATTGAGCGAGATATACGATTTTTTCGTTTTTCTACTTTTATAAGTTTTCTACGTACTTTCATAAGTTTTTCAATTTCTCATATCTCAAAAACCAAAAAAGATATCAAATTTTGGTTTCCTGAGTTAAATAGAGAATTTTGTGCTGATTCAGAAACTTTTTGAATTTTTCAAAAATTCGAAAAATTGACCGAGTTATGGTGATTTTTCGAAAAAACACTAGAGCTTTTTTCCAAATTGTCATATCTCGAAAACCAAAAATGATATCAAGATGTTGTTTTTTAAGTTTGATTCGGGAGTTTTTGGTAATTTTGGAAGTTTTTGAATTTTGAAAATCGGTTGAAAATTGAGTAAATTATCGAGATTTTTCGTTTTTTGGAAGTTTTCAAAATTTTGAGTTGCGTATCTCAAAAACCAAAAAAGTTATGAAAATGCGGTTTTTTGACTTTGATTCGGGAGTTTTTACTGATTTAACAAGTTTTTGAATTTTGAAAATCGGTTTAAAAATCGAGGAGTTATCAAGATTTTTGGTTTTTTGGAAGTTTTCAAAATTTTGAGTTGCGTATCTCAAAAACTAAAAAAGTTATGAAAATGTGTTTTTTGAGTTTGACTCGGGAGTTTTTACTGATTAAGGAAGTTTTTGAATTTTGAAAATCGGTTTAAAAATCGAGGAGTTATCAAGATTTTTGGTTTTTTGTAAGTTTTCAAAATTTTGAGTTGCATATCTCAAAAATTAAAAAAGTAATGAGAATGCGGTTTTTTGAGTTTGATTCGGGAGTTTTCACTGATTTAAGAAGTTTTTAAATTTTGGAAATCGGTTAAAAAATCGAGGAGTTATCAAGATTTTTGGTTTTTTGGAAGTTTTCAAAATTTTGAATTGTGTATCTCAAAAACTAAAAAAGTTATGAAAATGTGGTTTTTTGAGTTTGATTCGGGAGTTTTTACTGATTAAGGAAGTTTTTGAATTTTGAAAATCGGTTTAAAAATCGAGGAGTTATCAAGATTTTTGGTTTTTTGGAAGTTTTCAAAATTTTGAGTGGCGTATCTCAAAAACTAAAAAAGTTATGACAATGCGGTTTTTTTGAGTTTGATTCGGGAGTTTTTACTGATTTAAGAAGTTTTTGAATTTTGAAAATCGGTTTAAAAATCGAGGAGTTATCAAGATTTTTGGTTTTTTGGAAGTTTTCAAAATTTTGAGTTGCGTATCTCAAAAACTAAAAAAGTTATGAAAATGCGGTTTTTTCTGTTTGATTCGGGAGTTTTCACTGATTTAAGAAGTTTTTGAATTTTGAAAATCGGTTAAAAAATCGAGGAGTTATCAAGATTTTTGGTTTTTTGGAAGTTTTCAAAATTGTGAGTTGCATATATCTCAAAAACTAAAAAAGTTATGAAAATGCGGTTTTTTGAGTTTGATTCGGGAGTTTTCACTGATTTAAGAAGTTTTTGAATTTTGGAAATCGGTTAAAAAATCGAGGAGTTATCAAGATTTTTGGTTTTTTGGAAGTTTTCAAAATTTTGAGTTGCGTATCTCAAAAACTAAAAAAGTTAAAAAAATGCAGTTTTTTGAGTTTGATTCGGGAGCTTTTACTGATTTAAGAAGTTTTTGAATTTTGAAAATCGGTTTAAAAATCGAAGAGTTATCAAGATTTTTGTTTTTTGGAAGTTTCCAAAATTTTGAGTTGCGTATCTCAAAAACCAAAAAAGTTATGAAAATGTGTTTTTTTGAGTTTGACTCGGGAGTTTTTACTGATTAAGGAAGTTTTTGAATTTTGAAAATTGGTTCAGAAATGGCGGAGTTATCAAGATTTTTGGTTTTTTGGAAGTCTTCAAAATTTTTAGTTGCGTATCTCAAAAAGTCAAAAAGTTATGAAAATGCGGTTTTTTGAGTTTGTTTCTGGAGTTTTTACTGATTTAAGAAGTTTTTGAATTTTCAAAATCGGTTTAAAAATCGAGGAGTTTATCATGATTTTTGATTTTTTGGAAGTTTTCAAAATTTTGAGTTGCGTATCTCAAAAACTAAAAAAGTTATGAAAATGTGGTTTTTTAAGGTTGTTTCGGGAGTTCTTACTGATTCAGAAACTTTTTGAAATTTTAAAAAATTCCAAAAATCAAGCGAGATATGGCAATTTTTCAAAAAACACTCGAGCTTTTTTTCGAATTTCTCATATTTCAAAAACCAAAAAAAATATCGAGATGCGGTTTTTTGAGTTTGATAGAGAATTTTATACTGATTCAAAAACTTTTAAAATTTTTCAAAAATCTCAAAAAACAACCAAAATACAGCAATTTTTCGAAAATCAAAACACTCAAAACGGGATTTTATCGATAATTCCATTCAAAACAAACAATCTAACCTCACTTTTTCAACATTTTGACATCACAATAACAAATTCAAAAAACAAAACACTTCAAATCTCAAAATTATCAAAAAAAACTCACTTTTGAAATCAACAAATTATCGAAAAAACCACTTTAAAACTCAAAAATCACCTCAAAAATACAAAAATTATCGAAAAATTCACATCAAAATCACAAAATTATCGAAAAAAAGAAAAAACCACTTCTCTTAACCCTCCGCCATTTTGGAATCTAAAATCGAGCACCCGAGGTTTTGAATTTTTCGAAAATTTTCAAAATTGAGCGAGTTATGGCGATTTTTCGAAAAAACACTCGAGCTTTTTTTTGGATTTTTGATATCTTTGAAACTGAAAATGATATGAAAATGCGGTTTTTTGGATTTGATTCGAAATTTTATTCTGATTCAAGGTTTTTTTGAAATTTTGAAAAATTTTGAAAATTGAGCGAGTTATGCCATTTTTTCGTTTTCTACGTACTTTTATAAGTTTTCTACGTACTTTCATAAGTTTTCTAATTTCTCATATTACAAAAACCAAAAAAGATATCAAAATGCGGATTTTTGAGTTTGATAGAGAATTTTATACTGATTCAAAAACTTTTTGAATTTTTGAAAAATTCCCAAAATTGAGCGAGTTACAGCAATTTTTCTCAAAAAACAAAACACAATCAACTGTTTTGAAAATCGAGATATCGATATCTCAAAAACTACAAAAGATATCGAGATGAGGTTTTTTGAGTTAGATTCGGGAGTTTTTGCTGATTCAGGAAGTTTTTGAATTTTGAAAATCGGTTGGAAAATGAGCGAGTTATGGCGATTTTTCGAAAAAACACCCGAGCTTTTTTTGAATTTCTCATATCTCAAAAACCAAAAAAGATATCAAAATGCGGTTTTTTGATTTTGATACTCAATTTTATTCTGATTCAAAAACTTTTTGAATTTTTCAAAAGTTCCAAAAATTAAGCGAGTTATGACGTTTTTTCAAAAAACACTCGAGCTTTTTTTCGAATTTTGGATATCTCGAAAACTAGAAATAATATCAAAATCCGGTTTTCAGTTTTTGAATGGAAATTTCATCCACATTCAAATTCCAATTTAAAATTTTCAAAAATTTTCAAAATTAAGTAAGTTATGACAATTTTTCAAAAAAATAAACACTCAAAACGGGATTTTATCGATTATCGATAATTCCATTCAAAACAAACAATCTAACCTCACTTTTTCAATAATTTGACATTACAATAACAAATCCAAACAAAATTTAAAAAAAAAATCATTTTAAATCTCCAAATTACCAAAAAAACAACTCAAATCAAAAAATTATCAAAAAAACACTTTTTAACTCAAAAAACACTTCAAAAATACAAAATTATCGAAAAACAACAACTTAAAACTTAAAAATCACATCAAAACACACAAAATTATCGAAAAAACCACTTCACTTAACCATCCGCCATTTTGGAATCTTCTCTTAAATAGAAAAATAGCAAAATAACCCTTTTGTCACTTTTACACTCAAAAAACCACAAATTTTTCGAAAAAACCCGTCAATTTCACTCGATAATTATCACCGATAAAATCCCGTTGTATAGAAATACACACAGATAATTTCCTCTTTCTCTAGTTTTTAAATTTTTCGAAAATTTGCAAAAATATCGAGATGGGGTTTTTTCCAATCGATTCAGAACCGATTCCTGATTCAAAAACAGTTTAAATTATTAAAATCGGTTCGAAAATAAGCGAGTTATAACGATTTTTCGAAAAAACACTCGAGCTTTTTTTTTGGATTTTTGATATCTTGGAAACTGAAAATGATATGAAAATGCGGTTTTTTGGATTTGATTCGAAATTTTATTCTGATTCAAGGTTTTTTTGAAATTTTGAAAAATTTTGAAAATTGAGCGAGTTATGCAATTTTTTCGTTTTCTAAGTACTTTTATAAGTTTTCTACGTACTTTCATAAGTTTTCTAATTTCTCATATCTCAAAAACCAAAAAAGATATCAAACTGCGGTTTTTTGAGTTTGATAGAGAATTTTGTACTGATTCAAAAACTTTTTTAATTTTTCAAAAATTCCAAAAATTGAGCGAGTTATGGCGATTTTTCAAAAAAACACTCGAGCTTTTTTTTGGATTTTTGATATCTTTGAAATTGAAAATGATATGAAAATGCGGTTTTTTGGGTTTGATTCGAAATTTTATTCTGATTCAAGATTTTTTTGAAATTTTAAAAAATTTTAAAAATTGAGCGAGTTATGCAATTTTTTCGTTTTCTAAGTACTTTTATAAGTTTTCTACGTACTTTCATAAGTTTTCTAATTTCTCATATCTCAAAAACCAAAAAAGATATCAAACTGCGGTTTTTTGAGTTTGATAGAGAATTTTGTACTGATTCAAAAACTTTTTTAATTTTTCAAAAATTCCAAAAATTGAGCGAGTTATGGCGATTTTTCAAAAAAACACTCGAGCTTTTTTTTGGATTTTTGATATCTTTGAAATTGAAAATGATATGAAAATGCGGTTTTTTGGGTTTGATTCGAAATTTTATTCCGATTCAAGATTTTTTTGAAATTTTAAAAATTTTTGAAAATTGAGCGAGTTATGCGATTTTTTTCTTTTTTCTACGTACTTTCATAAGTTTTCTAATTTCTGATATCACAAAATCCAAAAAAGATATCAAAATGCGGTTTTTTGAGTTTGATAGAGAATTTTGTACTGATTCAGAAGCTTTTTGAATTTTTCAAAAATTCAAAAAACTGACCGAGTTATGGCGATTTTTCGAAAAAATTTTGAGTTTTTTTGAATTTTTGATATCTTGAAAACTAAAAAAGATATCAAAATGCGGTTTTTTGTGTTTAATTGCAAATAATTTGCTGATTCAAAATCAATTTGAATTTTCAAAATATCTCAAAAAACAAGCGAGATATTCAAAATTTCCTTTTTTTGAAAAAAATGAGATATCGATATCTCAAAAACCAAAAACGATATCAAAAAATAGTTTTTTGGATTTGATTCAGAATTTATTTCTTATTCAAAATCCATTTTCAAATTTCAAAAAATCTCAAAAAACACTCAAAAAATCGCAACTTTTCCATTTTTCAAAAATTTCCAAAATAAAACGAAATATCGATATCTCGAAAACTAAAAAAGGTATCAAAAATCGATTTTTTGAGATTGATTCGAAATTTAATTCTTATTCAGATTCTTTTTTGAAATTTAAAAAAATATTAAAAATTCGTTGAAAGATTCTAATTTCGATTTTTTGAAAATTTTCAAAATTTTGAGTTTGATATCTCGAAAAATAACAAAGATATCAAAAATCGGTTTTTTGAGTTTGATTTGAAATTTCATCCTGATTCAAAAACTTTTTAAATTTTTCAAAAATTCCCAAAATTAATCGAGTTACAGCAATTTTTCTGAAAAAACAAAACACAATCAACTTTTTTTAAAAATCGAAATATCGATATCTCAAAATCCAAAAAAGATATCAAAATGCGGTTTTTTTGAGTTTGATAGAGAATTTTGTACTGATTTAGGAAGTTTTTGAATTTTGAAAATCGGTTGGAAAATAAGCGAATTATAGGGAGTTTTCGAAAAAACACTCGAGCTTTTTTCCAAATTGTCATATCTCAAAAACCAAAAAAGATATTGAGATGAGGTTTTTTGAGTTTGATAGAGAATTTTGTACTGATTCAAAAACTTTTTTAATTTTTCAAAAATTCCAAAAATTGAGCGAGTTATGGCGATTTTTCGAAAAACCATTCTAGGTTTTTCAAAATTTTGATATCTCAAAAACCAAAAAGAATATTAAAATGCGGTTTTTTGAGTTTGATAGAGAATTTTATACTGATTCAGAAACATTTTGAATTTTTCAAAAATTCCAAAAATTGAGCAAGTTACAGCAATTTTTCTCAAAAAACAAAACACCCAACTTTTTTGAAAACCCACATATGGATATCTCAAAAACCAAAAAAGATATCAAAATGCGGTTTTTTGAGTTTGATACAAAATTTTATTCTGATTCAAAAATTTTTTGAATTTTTAAAAAATTCCAAAAATTGACCGAGCTATAACAATTTTTCAAAAAATCACCCGAGCTTTTTCCGAATTTCTCATATCTCAAAAACCAAAAAAGATATCAAAATGTCGTTTTTTGAGTTTGATAGAGAATTTCATTCTGATTCAAAAACTTTTTTAATCTTTCAAAAATTCCCAAAATTCAGTAAGTTATGGGGATTTTTCCAAAAAACACTCGAGCTTTTTTCCAATTCCTCATATCTCAAAAACCAAAAAAGATATCAAAATGCAGTTTTTTGATTTTGATAAACAATTTTATTTTGATTCAAAAACTTTTTGAATTTTTCAAAAATTCCAAAAATTAATCGAGTTATAGCAATTTTTCGAAAAACACACCAGCTTTTTCCGAATTTCTCATATCTCAAAAACCAAAAAAGATATCAAAATGCAGTTTTTTGATTTTAATAAACAATTATATTTTGATTCAAAAACTTTTTAAATTTTTCAAAAATTCCAAAAATTAACCGAGTTATAACGATTTTTCAAAAACAAATACCAACCAAAACAGGATTTTATCGATAATTTCATTCAAAACAAACAATCTAACCTCACTTTTTCAACAATTTGACATCAAAATCATCACAACAACAAACCCAAAACAAAATTTTAAAGAAAATCTCAAAATTACCCAAAAAAACTTATTTTTGAAATCAACAAATTATCGAAAAAACCATTTCCAATCATAAAATTATCAAAAAGACTTACTTCAAATCAAAAAAAATCACTCAAAACTCAAAAATTACCGAAAAAACCATCTCAAAATACAAAATTATCGAAAAAATTCACATTTAAACACAAAATTATCGAAAAAACCACTTCACTTAACCCTCCGCCATTTTGGAATCTAAAACGAGCAACCCGAGCACGAACTGTCATTCACCCCGCCTACTTCTCATAAATAGAAAAATAGTAAAATTACCCTTTTTTTACAGGAAAAAACCCTTTTTACACTCAAAAAGACACAAATTTTCCGAAAAAACTCTTCAATTTTATCGATTTTTTCACTATTTCAACCACTTGGTAATTATCACCGATAAAATCCCGTGTATAGACACAGCGCGAGGGTGGACGTGGTTTTTTCACTTCTCAATTTATCACAACTAATTTTATCCACGGGATAATTCCACTTATGCCTAACATTACCTGTTTTGTTTTATCCGTGGTATTATCACAGACCGAATAATTCCACGTTTTGAGTGTGGAAAATCGGTTTTTCTTTGGTGGTGATTTTCGTTTGTTTCACGGCACTTTTGATAAAATTACGTTCAGGTCGCCATGTCAGCATTTGTGTGTGTTCGGATGTGTTCGGAATTGTTCGGTGTTAAGAGAAGGATATGACCCGATCGGGTTTTATCGATGATAATCGTGTTCGGATTCGGGGATTGGTTCGTTTTTGGATGAAAGATGGAGAAGTAGAGGTGGCGAGGAGCGTTTTTATGTGTTATTAAGGAACGGTTGGTTGGGGTAACGTTATAAAGTAACGGTTTTTTGGTAAATTTTGTAAAATTTGAGGTTTTTTGTCTAAATTTTGTGAAAATTAAGAAAAATCGATTGTTTTTAGAAAAATTTTTGAAAAATTTCAAAATTTTATTGAATTTTGTAATTTTTTGAGATTTTTAGTTTTTGTTTTTTGGTTTTTCGATATCTTTTTTGTTTTTGAGATATGAGAATTTTGGAAAAAGCTCGAGTGTTTTTTTGAAAAATCGCCATATCTCGTTTGGTTTTTGGAATTTTTGAAAAATTCAAAATGTTTCTGAATCAGTATAAAATTCTCTATAAACTCAAAAAACCGCATTTTGATATCTTTTTTGGTTTTTGAGATATCGATATTTCGTTTTGTAAAAAAGTTAATTGTGTTTTGTTTTTTGAGAAAAATTGCTGTAACTCGCTTAATTTTGGGAAATTTTCAAAAATTCGAAAAGTTTTTGAATCAGTATAAAATTCTCTATCAAACTCAAAAAACCGCATCTCGATATCTTTTTTGGTTTTTGAGATATGAGAATTTGGGAAAAAGCTCGGGTGTTTTTTTGAAAAATCGCCATATCTCGTTTGTTTTTTGGAATTTTTTCAAAATTCAAAAAGTTTCTGAATGAGTACAAAATTCTCTAGCAAACTCAAAAAACTGTTTTTTGATATCTTTTTTGGTTTTTGAGATATCGGTAACTCGATTTTTAAAAAAAGTTGATTGTGTTTTGTTTTTTTGAGAAAAATTAGTGTAACTCGCTTGTTTTTTGGAATTTTTGAAAAATTTAAAAAGTTTTTGAATCAGTATAAAATTCTCTATCAAACTCAAAAAACCGCATTTTGATATCTTTTTTGGTTTTTGAGATATGGCAATATGAACAAAGTTATGGTGTTTTTTCGAAAAATCGCTATAACTCGCTCGATTTTTAGGATTTTTGAAAAATTTAAAAAGTTTTTGAATCAGTAAAGAATTCTCTATCAAACTCAAAAAACCGCATTTTGATATCTTTGTTAGTTTTTGAGATATGACAATATGAACAAAGTTATGGTGTTTTTTCCAAAAATCGCTATAACTCGCTCAATTTTTAGGATTTTTGAAAAATTTAAAAAGTTTTCGAATCAGTAAAGAATTCTCTATCAAACTCAAAAAACCGCATTTTAATATCTTTTTTGGTTTTTGAGATATGACAATATGAACAAAGTTATGGTGTTTTTTCGAAAAATCGCTATAACTCGCTCAATTTTTAGGATTTTTGAAAAATTTAAAAAGTTTTTGAATCAGTAAAGAATTCTCTATCAAACTCAAAAAACCGCATTTTGATATCTTTTTTGTTTTTTGAGATATGACGATATGAACAAAATTATGGTGTTTTTTCGAAAAATCGCTATAACTCGCTCAATTTTTAGGATTTTTGAAAAATTTAAAAAGTTTTTGAATCAGTAAAGAATTCTCTATCAAACTCAAAAAACCGCATTTTGATATCTTTTTTGGTTTTTGAGATATGACGATATGAACAAAGTTATGGTGTTTTTTCGAAAAATCGCTATAACTCGCTCAATTTTTAGGATTTTTGAAAAATTTAAAAAGTTTTTGAATCAGTAAAGAATTCTCTATCAAACTCAAAAAACCGCATTTTGATATCTTTTTTGGTTTTTGAGATATGACAATATGAACAAAGTTATGGTGTTTTTTCGAAAAATCGCTATAACTCGCTCAATTTTTAGGATTTTTGAAAAATTTAAAAAGTTTTTGAATCAGTAAAGAATTCTCTATCAAACTCAAAAAACCGCATTTTGATATCTTTTTTGGTTTTTGAGATATGACAATATGAACAAAGTTATGGTGTTTTTTCGAAAAATCGCTATAACTCGCTCAATTTTTAGGATTTTTGAAAAGTTTAAAAAGTTTTTGAATCAGTAAAGAATTCTCTATCAAACTCAAAAAACCGCATTTTGATATCTTTTTTGGTTTTTGAGATATGACAATATGAACAAAGTTATGGTGTTTTTTCGAAAAATCGCTATAACTCGCTCAATTTTTAGGATTTTTGAAAAGTTTAAAAAGTTTTTGAATCAGTAAAGAATTCTCTATCAAACTCAAAAAACCGCATTTTGATATCTTTTTTGGTTTTTGAGATATGACAATATGAACAAAGTTATGGTGTTTTTTCGAAAAATCGCTATAACTCGCTCAATTTTTAGGATTTTTGAAAAATTTAAAAAGTTTTTGAATCAGTAAAGAATTCTCTATCAAACTCAAAAAACCGCATTTTGATATCTTTTTTGGTTTTTGAGATATGACGATATGAACAAAGTTATGGTGTTTTTTCGAAAAATCGCTATAACTCGCTCAATTTTTAGGATTTTTGAAAAATTTAAAAAGTTTTTGAATCAGTAAAGAATTCTCTATCAAACTCAAAAAACCGTATTTTGATATCTTTTTTGGTTTTTGAAATATGACGATATGAACAAAGTTATGGTGTTTTTTCGAAAAGTCGCTATAACTCGCTCAATTTTTAGGATTTTTGAAAAATTTAAAAAGTTTTTGAATCAGTAGAGAATTCTCTATCAAACTCAAAAAACCGTATTTTGATATCTTTTTTGGTTTTTGAGATATGACGATATGAACAAAGTTATGGTGTTTTTTCGAAAAATCGCTATAACTCGCTCAATTTTTAGGATTTTTGAAAAATTTAAAAAGTTTTTGAATCAGTAAAGAATTCTCTATCAAACTCAAAAAACCGCATTTTGATATCTTTTTTGGTTTTTGAGATATGACAATATGAAAAAAGTTATGGTGTTTTTTCGAAAAATCGCTATAACTCGCTC
>CAXIIO010000355.1:0-147763 GCA_964028335.1 Altica lythri | reverse complement strand
AATCTGTCAAATTTATTGACAATCTGTCAAATTTACTGTCAATCTGTTAAATTTACTGTCAATCTGTCAAATTTACTGTCAATCTGTCAAATTTATTCACAATCTGTCAAATTTACTGTCAATCTGTCAAATTTATTGACAATCTGTCAAATTTACTGTCAATCTGTCAAATTTACTGTTAATCTGTCAAATTTATTGTCAATCTGTCAAATTTCAATCAATCTGTCAAATTTACTGTCAATCTGTCAAATTTATTATCAATCTGTCAAATTTACTGTTAATCTGTCAAATTTATTGTCAATCTGTCAAATTTAATGTCAATTTGTCAAATTTACTGTCAATCTGTCAAATTTATTGACAATCTGTCAAATTTACTGTCAATCTGTCAAATTTAATGTCAATCTTTCAAATTTATTGTCAATCTGTCAAATTTACTGTCAATGTGTCAAATTTACTGTCAATCTGTCAAATTTATTGACAATCTGTCAAATTTACTGTCAATCTGTTAAATTTACTGTCAATCTGTCAAATTTACTGTCAATCTGTCAAATTTATTGACAATCTGTCAAATTTACTGTCAATCTGTCAAATTTATTGACAATCTGTCAAATTTACTGTCAATCTGTCAAATTTATTGACAATCTGTCAAATTTACTGTTAATCTGTCAAATTTACTGTTAATCTGTCAAATTTATTGTCAATCTGTCAAATTTTCAATCAATCTGTCAAATTTACTGTCAATATGTCAAATTACTGTCAATCTGTCAAATTTTCAATCAATCTGTCAAATTTACTGTCAATCTGTCAAATTTATTATCAATCTGTCAAATTTACTGTTAATCTGTCAAATTTATTGTCAATCTGTCAAATTTTCAATCAATCTGTCAAATTTACTGTCAATCTGTCAAATTTACTGTCAATCTGTCAAATTTATTGACAATCTGTCAAATTTACTGTCAATCTGTTAAATTTACTGTCAATCTGTCAAATTTACTGTCAATCTGTCAAATTTATTCACAATCTGTCAAATTTACTGTCAATCTGTCAAATTTATTGACAATCTGTCAAATTTACTGTCAATCTGTCAAATTTACTGTTAATCTGTCAAATTTATTGTCAATCTGTCAAATTTTAATCAATCTGTCAAATTTACTGTCAATCTGTCAAATTTACTGTCAATCTGTCAAATTTTCAAATCAATCTGTCAAATTTACTGTCAATCTGTCAAATTTATTATCAATCTGTCAAATTTACTGTTAATCTGTCAAATTTATTGTCAATCTGTCAAATTTAATGTCAATTTGTCAAATTTACTGTCAATCTGTCAAATTTATTGACAATCTGTCAAATTTACTGTCAATCTGTCAAATTTAATGTCAATCTTTCAAATTTATTGTCAATCTGTCAAATTTACTGTCAATGTGTCAAATTTACTGTCAATCTGTCAAATTTATTGACAATCTGTCAAATTTACTGTCAATCTGTTAAATTTACTGTCAATCTGTCAAATTTACTGTCAATCTGTCAAATTTATTGACAATCTGTCAAATTTACTGTCAATCTGTCAAATTTATTGACAATCTGTCAAATTTACTGTCAATCTGTCAAATTTATTGACAATCTGTCAAATTTACTGTTAATCTGTCAAATTTACTGTCAATCTGTCAAATTTTCAATCAATCTGTCAAATTTACTGTCAATATGTCAAATTTACTGTCAATCTGTCAAATTTATGTCAATCTGTTAAATTTACTGTCAATCTGTTAAATTTACGGTCAATCTGTCAAATTTACTGTCAATCTGTCAAATTTATGTCAATCTGTCAAATTTACTGTCAATCTGTCAAATTTATTGACAATCTGTCAAATTTACTGTCAATCTGTCAAATTTACTGTCAATCTGTCAAATTTATTGACAATCTGTCAAATTTACTGTCAATCTGTCAAATTTACTGTTAATCTGTCAAATTTATTGTCAATCTGTCAAATTTAATGTCAATCTGTCAAATTTATGTCAATCTGTTAAATTTACTGTCAATCTGTTAAGTTTACGGTCAATCTGTCAAATTTACTGTCAATCTGTCAAATTTACTGTCAATCTGTCAAATTTACTGTCAATCTGTCAAATTTATTGACAATCTGTCAAATTTAATGTCAATTGTCAAATTTACTGTCAATCTGTCAAATTTATTGACAATCTGTCAAATTTACTGTCAATCTGTCAAATTTACTGTTAATCTGTCAAATTTATTGTCAATCTGTCAAATTTACTGTCAATCTGTCAAATTTACTGTCAATCTGTCAAATTTAATGTCAATCTGTCAAATTTACTGTCAATCTGTCAAATTTACTGTCAATCTGTCAAATTTATTGACAATCTGTCAAATTTATGTGGATTTGTCAAATTTATGTCAATCTGTCAAATTTACTGTACATCTGTCAAATTTAGGTCAATCTGTTAAATTTACTGTCAATCTGTCAAATTTACGGTCAATCTGTCAAATTTACTGTCAATCTGTCAAATTTATTGTCAATCTGTCAAATTTAATGTCAATTTGTCAAAATTTACTGTCAATCTGTCAAATTTATTGACAATCTGTCAAATTTACTGTCAATCTGTCAAATTTACTGTCAATCTGTCAACTTTACTGTCAATCTGTCAAATTTACTGTCAATCTGTCAAATTTATGTCAATCTGTTAAATTTACTGTCAATCTGTCAAATTTAGGTCAATCTGTTAAATTTACGGTCAATCTGTCAAATTTACTGTCAATCTGTCAAATTTATTGACAATCTGTCAAATTTATGTGGATTTGTCAAATTTATGTCAATCTGTCAAATTTACTGTCAATCTGTCAAATTTAGGTCAATCTGTTAAATTTACTGTCAATCTGTCAAATTTACGGTCAATCTGTCAAATTTACTGTCAATCTGTCAAATTTACTGTCAATCTGTCAAATTTACTGTCAATCTGTCAAATTTACTGTCAATCTGTCAAATTTATTGACAATCTGTCAAATTTATGTGGATTTGTCAAATTTATGTCAATCTGTCAAATTTACTGTCAATCTGTCAAATTTAGGTCAATCTGTTAAATTTACTGTCAATCTGTCAATCTGTCAAATTTACTGTCAATCTGTCAAAATTTAGGTCAATCTGTTAAATTTACTGTCAATCTGTCAATCTGTCAAATTTACTGTCAATCTGTCAAATTTACTGTCAATCTGTCAAATTTACTGTCAATCTGTCAAATTTATTGTCAATCTGTCAAATTTACTGTCAATCTGTCAAATTTACTGTCAATCTGTCAAATTTAATGTCAATCTGTCAAATTTACTGTCAATCTGTCAAATTTACTGTCAATCTGTCAAATTTACGGTCAATCTGTCAAATTTAATGTCAATCTGTCAAATTTACTTTCAATCTGTCAAATTTACTGTCAATCTGTCAAATTTATTGACAATCTGTCAAATTTACGGTCAATCTGTCAATTTACGGTCAATCTGTCAAATTTACTGTCAATCTGTCAAATTTACTGTCAATCTGTCAAATTTACGGTCAATCTGTCAAATTTACTGTCAATCTGTCAAATTTACTGTCAATCTGTCAAATTTACTGTCAATCTGTCAAATTTACTGTCAATCTGTCAAATTTATGTCAATCTGTCAAATTTACTGTCAATCTGTCAAATTTATGTCAATCTGTCAAATTTACTGTCAATCTGTCAAATTTACTGTCAATCCGTCAAATTTATTGACAATCTGTCAAATTTACTGTCAATCTGTCAAATTTATTGACAATCTGTCAAATTTATTGACAATCTGTCAAATTAATGTCAATTTGTCAATTTTACTGTAAATCTGTCAAATTTATTGACAATCTGTCAAATTTACTGTCAATCTGTCAAATTTATTGACAATCTGTCAAATTTACTGTCAATCTGTCAAATTTACTGTTAATCTGTCAAATTTATTGTCAATCTGTCAAATTTTCAATCAATCTGTCAAATTTACTGTCAATCTGTCAAATTTATTGACAATCTGTCAAATTTACTGTCAATCTGTCAAATTTACTGTTAATCTGTCAAATTTATTGTCAATCTGTCAAATTTAATGTCAATTTGTCAAATTTACTGTCAATCTGTCAAATTTATTGACAATCTGTCAAATTTACTGTCAATCTGTCAAATTTAATGTCAATCTTTCAAATTTATTGTCAATCTGTCAAATTTACTGTCAATGTGTCAAATTTACTGTCAATCTGTCAAATTTATTGACAATCTGTCAAATTTACTGTCAATCTGTTAAATTTACTGTCAATCTGTCAAATTTACTGTCAATCTGTCAAATTTATTGACAATCTGTCAAATTTACTGTCAATCTGTTAAATTTACTGTCAATCTGTCAAATTTACTGTCAATGTGTCAAATTTACTGTCAATCTGTCAAATTTACTGTCAATCTGTCAAATTTTTTGACAATCTGTCAAATTTACGGTCAATCTGTCAAATTTACGGTCAATCTGTCAAATTTATGTCAATCTGTTAAATTTACTGTCAATCTGTTAAGTTTACGGTCAATCTGTCAAATTTATTGTCAATCTGTCAAATTTACAGTCAATCTGTCAAATTTATTGACAATCTGTCAAATTTACGGTCAATCTGTCAAATTTACGGTCAATCTGTCAAATTTATGTCAATCTGTCAAATTACTGTCAATCTTTGAAATTTACTGTCAATCTCTCAAATTTATTGACAATCTGTCAAATTTACTGTCAATCTGTCAAATTTACTGTCAATCTGTCAAATTTAATGTCAATCTTTCAAATTTATTGTCAATCTGTCAAATTTACTGTCAATGTGTCAAATTTACTGTCAATCTGTCAAATTTATTGACAATCTGTCAAATTTACTGTCAATCTGTTAAATTTACTGTCAATCTGTCAAATTTACTGTCAATCTGTCAAATTTATTCACAATCTGTCAAATTTACTGTCAATCTGTCAAATTTATTGACAATCTGTCAAATTTACTGTCAATCTGTCAAATTTACTGTCAATCTTTGAAATTTACTGTCAATCTCTCAAATTTATTGACAATCTGTCAAATTTACTGTCAATCTGTCAAATTTATTGTCAATCTGTCAAATTTTTAATCAATCTGTCAAATTTACTGTCAATCTGTCAAATTTACTGTCAATCTGTCAAATTTTCAATCAATCTGTCAAATTTACTGTCAATCTGTCAAATTTATTATCAATCTGTCAAATTTACTGTTAATCTGTCAAATTTATTGTCAATCTGTCAAATTTAATGTCAATTTGTCAAATTTACTGTCAATCTGTCAAATTTATTGACAATCTGTCAAATTTACTGTCAATCTGTCAAATTTAATGTCAATCTTTCAAATTTATTGTCAATCTGTCAAATTTACTGTCAATGTGTCAAATTTACTGTCAATCTGTCAAATTTATTGACAATCTGTCAAATTTACTGTCAATCTGTTAAATTTACTGTCAATCTGTCAAATTTATTGACAATCTGTCAAATTTACTGTCAATCTGTCAAATTTACTGTCAATCTGTCAAATTTATTGACAATCTGTCAATTTACTGTCAATCTGTCAAATTTATTGACAATCTGTCAAATTTACTGTCAATCTGTCAAATTTATTGACAATCTGTCAAATTTACTGTTAATCTGTCAAATTTACTGTTAATCTGTCAAATTTATTGTCAATCTGTCAAATTTTCAATCAATCTGTCAAATTTACTGTCAATATGTCAAATTTACTGTCAATCTGTCAAATTTTCAATCAATCTGTCAAATTTACTGTCAATCTGTCAAATTTATTATCAATCTGTCAAATTTACTGTTAATCTGTCAAATTTATTGTCAATCTGTCAAATTTTCAATCAATCTGTCAAATTTACTGTCAATCTGTCAAATTTACTGTCAATCTGTCAAATTTACTGTCAATCTGTCAAATTTACTGTTAATCTGTCAAATTTATTGTCAATCTGTCAAATTTAATGTCAATTTGTCAAATTTACTGTCAATCTGTCAAATTTATTGACAATCTGTCAAATTTACTGTCAATCTGTCAAATTTAATGTCAATCTTTCAAATTTATTGTCAATCTGTCAAATTTACTGTCAATGTGTCAAATTTACTGTCAATCTGTCAAATTTATTGACAATCTGTCAAATTTACTGTCAATCTGTTAAATTTACTGTCAATCTGTCAAATTTACTGTCAATCTGTCAAATTTATTGACAATCTGTCAAATTTACTGTCAATCTGTCAAATTTATTGACAATCTGTCAAATTTACTGTCAATCTGTCAAATTTAATGTCAATTTGTCAAATTTACTGTCAATCTGTCAAATTTATTGACAATCTGTCAAATTTACTGTCAATCTGTCAAATTTAATGTCAATCTGTCAAATTTACTGTCAATCTGTCAAATTTATGTCAATCTGTTAAATTTACTGTCAATCTGTTAAATTTACGGTCAATCTGTCAAATTTACTGTCAATCTGTCAAATTTATGTCAATCTGTTAAATTTACTGTCAATCTGTTAAATTTACGGTCAATCTGTCAAATTTACTGTCAATATATCAAATTTACTGTCAATCTGTCAAATTTACTGACAATCTGTCAAATTTATTGACAATCTGTCAAATCTACTGTCAATCTCTCAAATTTATTGACAATCTGTCAAATTTATTGACAATCTGTCAAATTTACTGTCAATCTGTCAAATTTACTGTCAATCTGTCAAATTTACTGTCAATCTGTCAAATTTATGTCAATCTGTTAAATTTACTGTCAATCTGTTAAGTTTACGGTCAATCTGTCAAATTTACTGTCAATCTGTCAAATTTACTGTCAATCTGTCAAATTTACTGTCAATCTGTCAAATTTATTGACAATCTGTCAAATTTAATGTCAATTTGTCAAATTTACTGTCAATCTGTCAAATTTATTGACAATCTGTCAAATTTACTGTCAATCTGTCAAATTTACTGTTAATCTGTCAAATTTATTGTCAATCTGTCAAATTTACTGTCAATCTGTCAAATTTACTGTCAATCTGTCAAATTTAATGTCAATCTGTCAAATTTACTGTCAATCTGTCAAATTTACTGTCAATCTGTCAAATTTATTGACAATCTGTCAAATTTATGTGGATTTGTCAAATTTATGTCAATCTGTCAAATTTACTGTACATCTGTCAAATTTAGGTCAATCTGTTAAATTTACTGTCAATCTGTCAAATTTACGGTCAATCTGTCAAATTTACTGTCAATCTGTCAAATTTATTGTCAATCTGTCAAATTTAATGTCAATTTGTCAAATTTACTGTCAATCTGTCAAATTTATTGACAATCTGTCAAATTTACTGTCAATCTGTCAAATTTACTGTCAATCTGTCAACTTTACTGTCAATCTGTCAAATTTACTGTCAATCTGTCAAATTTATGTCAATCTGTTAAATTTACTGTCAATCTGTCAAATTTAGGTCAATCTGTTAAATTTACGGTCAATCTGTCAAATTTACTGTCAATCTGTCAAATTTATTGACAATCTGTCAAATTTATGTGGATTTGTCAAATTTATGTCAATCTGTCAAATTTACTGTCAATCTGTCAAATTTAGGTCAATCTGTTAATTTACTGTCAATCTGTCAAATTTACGGTCAATCTGTCAAATTTACTGTCAATCTGTCAAATTTACTGTCAATCTGTCAAATTTACTGTCAATCTGTCAAATTTACTGTCAATCTGTCAAATTATTGACAATCTGTCAAATTTATGTGGATTTGTCAAATTTATGTCAATCTGTCAAATTTACTGTCAATCTGTCAAATTTAGGTCAATCTGTTAAATTTACTGTCAATCTGTCAATCTGTCAAATTTACTGTCAATCTGTCAAATTTAGGTCAATCTGTTAAATTTACTGTCAATCTGTCAATCTGTCAAATTTACTGTCAATCTGTCAAATTTACTGTCAATCTGTCAAATTTACTGTCAATCTGTCAAAATTTATTGTCAATCTGTCAAATTTACTGTCAATCTGTCAAATTTACTGTCAATCTGTCAAATTTAATGTCAATCTGTCAAATTTACTGTCAATCTGTCAAATTTACTGTCAATCTGTCAAATTTACGGTCAATCTGTCAAATTTAATGTCAATCTGTCAAATTTACTTTCAATCTGTCAAATTTACTGTCAATCTGTCAAATTATTGACAATCTGTCAAATTTACGGTCAATCTGTCAAATTTACGGTCAATCTGTCAAATTTACTGTCAATCTGTCAAATTTACTGTCAATCTGTCAAATTTACGGTCAATCTGTCAAATTTACTGTCAATCTGTCAAATTTACTGTCAATCTGTCAAATTTACTGTCAATCTGTCAAATTTACTGTCAATCTGTCAAATTTATGTCAATCTGTCAAATTTACTGTCAATCTGTCAAATTTATGTCAATCTGTCAAATTTACTGTCAATCTGTCAAATTTACTGTCAATCCGTCAAATTTATTGACAATCTGTCAAATTTACTGTCAATCTGTCAAATTTATTGACAATCTGTCAAATTTATTGACAATCTGTCAAATTTAATGTCAATTTGTCAATTTTACTGTAAATCTGTCAAATTTATTGACAATCTGTCAATTTACTGTCAATCTGTCAAATTTATTGACAATCTGTCAAATTTACTGTCAATCTGTCAAATTTACTGTTAATCTGTCAAATTTATTGTCAATCTGTCAAATTTTCAATCAATCTGTCAAATTTACTGTCAATCTGTCAAATTTATTGACAATCTGTCAAATTTACTGTCAATCTGTCAAATTTACTGTTAATCTGTCAAATTTATTGTCAATCTGTCAAATTTAATGTCAATTTGTCAAATTTACTGTCAATCTGTCAAATTTATTGACAATCTGTCAAATTTACTGTCAATCTGTCAAATTTAATGTCAATCTTTCAAATTTATTGTCAATCTGTCAAATTTACTGTCAATGTGTCAAATTTACTGTCAATCTGTCAAATTTATTGACAATCTGTCAAATTTACTGTCAATCTGTTAAATTTACTGTCAATCTGTCAAATTTACTGTCAATCTGTCAAATTTATTGACAATCTGTCAAATTTACTGTCAATCTGTTAAATTTACTGTCAATCTGTCAAATTTACTGTCAATGTGTCAAATTTACTGTCAATCTGTCAAATTTACTGTCAATCTGTCAAATTTTTGACAATCTGTCAAATTTACGGTCAATCTGTCAAATTTACGGTCAATCTGTCAAATTTATGTCAATCTGTTAAATTTACTGTCAATCTGTTAAGTTTACGGTCAATCTGTCAAATTTATTGTCAATCTGTCAAATTTACAGTCAATCTGTCAAATTTATTGACAATCTGTCAAATTTACGGTCAATCTGTCAAATTTACGGTCAATCTGTCAAATTTATGTCAATCTGTCAAATTTACTGTCAATCTTTGAAATTTACTGTCAATCTCTCAAATTTATTGACAATCTGTCAAATTTACTGTCAATCTGTCAAATTTACTGTCAATCTGTCAAATTTAATGTCAATCTTTCAAATTTATTGTCAATCTGTCAAATTTACTGTCAATGTGTCAAATTTACTGTCAATCTGTCAAATTTATTGACAATCTGTCAAATTTACTGTCAATCTGTTAAATTTACTGTCAATCTGTCAAATTTACTGTCAATCTGTCAAATTTATTCACAATCTGTCAAATTTACTGTCAATCTGTCAAATTTATTGACAATCTGTCAAATTTACTGTCAATCTGTCAAATTTACTGTCAATCTTTGAAATTTACTGTCAATCTCTCAAATTTATTGACAATCTGTCAAATTTACTGTCAATCTGTCAAATTTATTGTCAATCTGTCAAATTTTTAATCAATCTGTCAAATTTACTGTCAATCTGTCAAATTTACTGTCAATCTGTCAAATTTTCAATCAATCTGTCAAATTTACTGTCAATCTGTCAAATTTATTATCAATCTGTCAAATTTACTGTTAATCTGTCAAATTTATTGTCAATCTGTCAATTTAATGTCAATTTGTCAAATTTACTGTCAATCTGTCAAATTTATTGACAATCTGTCAAATTTACTGTCAATCTGTCAAATTTAATGTCAATCTTTCAAATTATTGTCAATCTGTCAAATTTACTGTCAATGTGTCAAATTTACTGTCAATCTGTCAAATTATTGACATCTGTCAAATTTACTGTCAATCTGTTAAATTTACTGTCAATCTGTCAAATTTATTGACAATCTGTCAAATTTACTGTCAATCTGTCAAATTTACTGTCAATCTGTCAAATTTATTGACAATCTGTCAAATTTACTGTCAATCTGTCAAATTTATTGACAATCTGTCAAATTTACTGTCAATCTGTCAAATTTATTGACAATCTGTCAAATTTACTGTTAATCTGTCAAATTTACTGTTAATCTGTCAAATTTATTGTCAATCTGTCAAATTTTCAATCAATCTGTCAAATTTACTGTCAATATGTCAAATTTACTGTCAATCTGTCAAATTTTCAATCAATCTGTCAAATTTACTGTCAATCTGTCAAATTTATTATCAATCTGTCAAATTTACTGTTAATCTGTCAAATTTATTGTCAATCTGTCAAATTTTCAATCAATCTGTCAAATTTACTGTCAATCTGTCAAATTTACTGTCAATCTGTCAAATTTACTGTCAATCTGTCAAATTTACTGTTAATCTGTCAAATTTATTGTCAATCTGTCAAATTTAATGTCAATTTGTCAAATTTACTGTCAATCTGTCAAATTTATTGACAATCTGTCAAATTTACTGTCAATCTGTCAAATTTAATGTCAATCTTTCAAATTTATTGTCAATCTGTCAAATTTACTGTCAATGTGTCAAATTTACTGTCAATCTGTCAAATTTATTGACAATCTGTCAAATTTACTGTCAATCTGTTAAATTTACTGTCAATCTGTCAAATTTACTGTCAATCTGTCAAATTTATTGACAATCTGTCAAATTTACTGTCAATCTGTCAAATTATTGACAATCTGTCAAATTTACTGTCAATCTGTCAAATTTAATGTCAATTTGTCAAATTTACTGTCAATCTGTCAAATTTATTGACAATCTGTCAAATTTACTGTCAATCTGTCAAATTTAATGTCAATCTGTCAAATTTACTGTCAATCTGTCAAATTTATGTCAATCTGTTAAATTTACTGTCAATCTGTTAAATTTACGGTCAATCTGTCAAATTTACTGTCAATCTGTCAAATTTATGTCAATCTGTTAAATTTACTGTCAATCTGTTAAATTTACGGTCAATCTGTCAAATTTACTGTCAATATATCAAATTTACTGTCAATCTGTCAAATTTACTGACAATCTGTCAAATTTATTGACAATCTGTCAAATCTACTGTCAATCTCTCAAATTTATTGACAATCTGTCAAATTTATTGACAATCTGTCAAATTTACTGTCAATCTGTCAAATTACTGTCAATCTGTCAAATTTACTGTCAATCTGTCAAATTTACTGTTAATCTGTCAAATTTATTATCAATCAGTCAAATTTATTGTCAATCTGTCAAATTTATGTGGATTTGTCAAATTTATGTCAATCTGTCAAATTTACTGTCAATCTGTCAAATTTATGTCAATCTGTCAAATTTACTGTCAATCTGTCAAATTTATGTCAATCTGTAAAATTTACTGTCAATCTGTCAAATTTATTGACAATCTGTCAAATTTACTGTCAATCTGTCAAATTTACTGTTAATCTGTCAAATTTATTGTCAATCTGTCAAATTTAATGTCAATCTGTCAAATTTAATTTCAATCTGTCAAATTTATTGTCAATCTGTCAAATTTATGTCAATCTGTCAAATTTACGGTCAATCTGTCAAATTTACTGTCAATCTGTCAATTTATGTCAATCTTTCAAATTTATGTCAATCTGTCAATTTTACTGTCAACCTGTCAAATTTGCTGTCAATCTGTCAAATTTATGTCAATCTGTCAAATTTACGGTCAATCTGTCAAATTTATGTCAATCTGTCAAATTTATGTCAATCTGTCAAATTTACTGTCAATCTGTCAAATTTATGTCAATCTGTCAAATTTACTGTCAATCTGTCAAATTTATGTCAATCTGTCAAATTTACTGTCAATCTGTCAAATTTATGTCAATCTGTAAAATTTACTGTCAATCTGTTAAATTACGGTCAATCTGTCAACTTTACTGTCAATTTGTCAAATTTACTGCCAATCTTTCAAATTTATGTCAATCTGTCAAATTTACGGTCAATCTGTCAAATTTACTGTCAATCTGTCAAATTTATGTCAATCTTTCAAATTTATAACAATCTGTCAATTTTACTGTCAACCTGTCAAATTTGCTGTCAATCTGTCAAATTTACGGTCAATCTGTCAAATTTATGTCAATCTGTCAAATTTACTGTCAATCTGTCAAATTTACTGTCAATCTGTAAAATTTACTGTCAATCTGTTAAATTTACGGTCAATCTGTCAAATTTACTGTCAATCTGTCAAATTTACTGTCAATCTGTCAACTTTTACTGTCAATTTGTCAAATTTACTGCCAATCTTTCAAATTTATGTCAATCTGTCAAATTTACGGTCAATCTGTCAAATGTACTGTCAATCTGTCAAATTTATGTCAATCTTTCAAATTTATGTCAATCTTTCAAATTTATGTCAATCTGTCAATTTTACTGTCAACCTGTCAAATTTGCTGTCAATCTGTCAAATTTATGTCAATCTGTCAAATTTACTGTCAATATGTCAAATTTATGTCAATCTGTCAAATTTATATAAATCTTTCAAATTTACTGTCAATCTGTCAAATTTACTGTCAATCTGTCAAATTTATTGACAATCTGTCAAATTTATTGACAATCTGTCAAATTTATTGACAATCTGTCAAATTTACTGTCAATCTGTCAAATTTACTGTTAATCTGTCAAATATATGGTCAATCTGTCAAATTTAATGTCAATTTGTCAAATTTACTGTCAATCTGTCAAATTTATTGACAATCTGTCAAATTTACTGTCAATCTGTCAAATTTACTATTAATCTGTCAAATTTATTGTCAATCTGTCAAATTTAATGTCAATTTGTCAAATTTACTGTCAATCTGTCAAATTTATTGACAATCTGTCAAATTTACTGTCAATCTGTTAAATTTACTGTCAATCTGTCAAATTTACTGTCAATCTGTCAAATTTATTGACAATCTGTCAAATTTACTGTCATCTGTCAAATTTATTGACAATCTGTCAAATTTACTGGGAATTTGTCAAATTTACTGTTAATCTGTCAAATTTATTGTCAATCTGTCAAATTTTCAATCAATCTGTCAAATTTACTGTCAATCTGTCAAATTTACTGTCAATCTGTCAAATTTTCAATTAATCTGTCAAATTTACTGTCAGTCTGTCAAATTTATTGTCAATCTGTCAAATTTTACTGTCAATCTGTCAAATTTACTGTCAATCTGTCAAATTTACTGTCAATTTGTCAAATTTACTGTCAATCTGTCAAATTTATTGTCAATCTGTCAAATTTATTGTCAAATCTGTCAAATTTACTGCCAATCTGTCAAATTTACTAATAATCTGTCAAATTTACAATCAACCTGTCAAATTTACTGTTAATCTGTCAAATTTATTGTCAATCTGTCAAATTTACTGTCAATTTGTCAAATTTACAATCAACTTGTCAAATTTACTGTCAATCTAAAAAGATTAACGATTTTCATACAAAAAAACGCATAAAATAGCAAAAAAAAAAGATGTTTTCCATAAAATAACAAAAAAACGCACTTTTTTCCATAAATTAGCAAAAAAACGCACCTTTTTCCATAAATAGCAAAAAAACGCACTTTTTAACTGTTTTCATACAAAAAACGCACCTTTTTCCATAAAATAGCAAAAAAAATGCGATTTTTTCCATAAAATAGCAAAAAACGCACTTTTTTCCATAAAATAGCAAAAAAACGCACTTTTCCATAAAATAGCAAAAAAAACGCACCTTTTTCCATAAATAGCAAAAAACGCACCTTTTTTCATAAAATAGCAAAAAAAAATGCGATTTTTTCCATAAAATAGCAAAAAAAACGCACTTTTTTCCATAAAATAGCAAAAAAACGCACCTTTTTCCATGAATAGCAAAAAAACGCACCTTTTTTCATAAAATAGCAAAAAAACGCACCTTTTTCCATAAATAGCAAAAAAAACGCACCTTTTTTCATAAACTAGCAAAAAAAATGCGATTTTTTTCCATAAAATAGCAAAAAAACGCACTTTTTTCCATAAAATAGCAAAAAAACGCACCTTTTTTCATAAATAGCAAAAAAACGCACTTTTTAACGATTTTCATACAAAACAACGCACTTTCAACGCAGATTTCAAAATTTAATGTTCAAGTCCATCAGTTTATAAATTTTGAAATCTGCAACTATTTCATCCATCCTTGGATATTTTTTAAGAAAAATTATATTTTTAATTAATTTGAATATTTTATTATCAAAATTGAATAATATTTTTACCAAAAAAACAGTTTTCTCGATTAATTAATCGATTAATTAACACGTCATAATCCCGAGTATCAAATAATCGATTTATTGTTAAATACAGAAATTTACAGACTTTTTAAAGGAAACTGTAATTTAGTTACCGACATTACGTCCCAAAAAAGTTGTTTTTTACAGAAAACTGTAATTTAGTTACCGACATTAAGTCCCAAAAAAGTTATCGACTTTATAGGAATCTGTAATTTTGTTACCGACATTTGTTTTTTTTTTGATAGAAAACTGTAATTTAGTTACCGACATTACATCCCAAAAAGTTATCGACTTTATAGGAATCTGTAATTTTGTTACCTACATTTGTTTTGTTTTTTTGACAGAAAACTGTAATTTAGTTTACAACAATTATATTTTTGAATAATTTTAATACGTAATAATCAAAATAGAATAAATATTGTTGCAAAAAAAACTGTTTTTTTTTTTTTTTTTTTTTTTTTTTTTTTTAAGTCCCTCACAGATGCCTACTAATTTTTGTTACAGAAAACTGTAACAATAACAGAAAACTCTAATGTAGTTACCTACATTTGCAGATTTGCTTATTTTTCATGAAAATCTTGGTTTTTTCGTAAAAATATTTACAAATTTTAATAATAAAGTGTTCAAATTAATCAAAAATGTAATTTTTCCTACAAAATTAACGAGGATTGTTAAAATATATGTAGATTTCAAATATTATAAATTTATCTATCTGTCAATAGGTGGCTGGTCGTATTTGAACTAACTTTTTTAAATCTGTGTATATTTCGAACATCCTTGTATATTTTTCAACAAAATTGCGTTATTGATAAAATTTTGCAATTCTTTATCGATATTTTAACATATTTTTTAAGTAAAATTCTTTTTTTTTATTCAAAATTTGTTATTTTGTCAGTATCTGTCAGTATCGATTCCTTCAATAATTCTTCTTTTTCTACACGAAATCGTAAATTTGACATTAATAGAAATCTGTTTATATTTATAACATCCTTAATCAATTTTAATAAAAACGTAATAAAATCGTTTATTTTATTTATTATAATGTAAATTCAATGATATTTTTATAAAATAAGCTATTTTTTAAAAAAATTTAATAATAATCAATCATCTGTCAGCATCGATTCCTTTAATAATTCTTCTTTTTCGTTACGAAATCACAAATTTGACATTAATAGAAATCTGTTTATATTTATAACATCGTTTATAATTTTTAATAAAAAACTTAATAAATCGTTTATTTTATTTATTATAATGTAAATTCAATGATATTTTTATAAAATAACCAATTTTTTAAAAAAATTTAATAATAATCAATCATCTGTCAGTATCGATTCCTTCAACAATTCTTCTTTTTCTACACGAAATCTTAAATTTGACATAAATAGAAATCTGCTTATATTTATAACATCCTTTATAAATTTTAACAAAAAACTAAATAAAATTGTTTATTTTATTTATTATAATATAAATTCAATGATATTTTTATAAAATAAGCAATTTTTTAAAAAAATTTAATAATAATCAATCATCTGTCAGTATCGATTCCTTCAACAATTCTTCTTTTTCTACACGAAATCCTGAATTTGACATTAATAGAAATCTGCTTATATTTATAACATCCTGTATAAATTTAATAAAAAACTTAATTAAATCGTTTATTTTATTTATTATAATGTAAATTCAGTAATATTTTTATAAAATAAGCGATTTTCAAAAGAATAAAATATGTCAACAATTCTTCTTTTTCTACACGAAATCGTATATTTGACATAAATAGAAATCTGCTTATATTTATAACATCCTTTATAATTTTTAATAAAAAAACTCAATAAAATCGTTTATTTTACATTATTCTATCAATATTTTAATATATTTTTAATATAAAACGTTAATTTTTCATAAAAAAATAAAATAATTAAGTTAGTAATATTTAGTTTGTTTTATATTTAAGTTGGCAATTCTGCTCAGTCTCAGTACAGTCAGTTCTTATACGAAATTGACATGGTTTATCGTCATGCTAGTTTTAATTTGCAAATATTTATCGAATAAATCACGAATTTGTTATTAAATTATTGATAATTAGTTAGTCTAATGTCTATTTCATCGATTTTATATAAAATTTGAGTGATTTTCGTGTTAAAATTGAGTGATTTTTGTGTTAAAAGTGGAGTGATCGAAATGACAGTTTGTGTTATGTCAATTATGGAAAGATTTTTTTTGTGTAATTTAATAAAAATAACAACAATTAGTGCAAAATATTATAAAAAAAAGTGATTTATATTTCATTTAATTACCTATTTTATATATAATTATAAATATAATCAATTAAAACTTTAAATTTTGATATTTTATTTAATATAAGTAGGTACGTGATTTTTGTGTTATTTGGACCATAATAGTTATTTTGTTTATAAATCTTGGAATATTTCAACCATCCTTGGATATTTTTTGATAAAAATTGCATTTTTAACTAATTTTAATACTTTATTATCAAAATTTGATAATATTTTTACTTACCATGCAAAAAAACAAAATTTTCATCAAAAATTAGGAAATCAGTAAATATTGATAACAAGATTACAATTTTGAAATCTGTAAATATTTCAACCATCGTTGGATATTTTTCGATAGAAATTGCATTATTAACAAAATTTTACAATTCTTTATCAATAATTTACAATATTTTTGGTAAAAATACATTATTATTCAAGTAAATCCATATTTTGACAGTACCTAATAGAAATCGTCAAATATCTTTGACATCCGTCAATATTTTTGTACAATTTTCTTCAATTTTTTAATCAATATTTCACACATTCTTTAATTGAATTTGACAATATTTTTATGTTATTTGGACCATAACAGTTATTTTTTACCTTAGAGTGATTTTTTGAAAGATATAGAAATCTTCAAATATCTTTGACATCCTTCGATATTTATAAAAATTAATCAAAAATCGATTTTTTTTTTTTGAAAAATATACGAGGATGCTCGAAATATTTGCAGATTTCAAAATTTCTTGTAAAAAAACTATCATCTAGTTACCGACAATTACAGATTTGCTTATTTTTGATAAAAATGTTCGTTTTTTGATAAATATATTATTAAATTTTGATAAAAAAGTATTAAAATTAATCAAAAATGCAATTTTTTTTGAAAAATATACGAGGATGATTGATATATTTGCAGATTTCAAAATTAATTATAAAAAACTATAATCTAGTTACCGACAATTACAGATTTGCTTATTTTTGATAAAAATTTTGATTTTTTGTTAAAAATATTATCAAATTTTGATAAAAAAGTATCAAAATTAATCAGAAATGCAATTTTTTTTGAAAAATATACGAGGATGGTCGAAATATTTGCAGATTTCTAAATTAATTATAAAAAACTATAATCTAGTTACCGACAATTACAGATTTGCTTATTTTTGATAAAAATCTTGTTGTTTTGGTAAAAATATTATCAAATTTCGATAAAAAAGTATCAAAATTAGTCAAAAATGCATTTTTTTTTGAAAAATATACGAGGATGATCGATATATTTGCAGATTTCAAAATTAATTATAAAAAACTATAATCTAGTTACCGACAATTACAGATTTGCTTATTTTTGATAAAAATATTGTTGTTTTGGTAAAAATATTATCAAATTTTGATAAAAAAGTATCAAAATTAGTCAAAAATGCATTTTTTTTTTGAAAAATATACGAGGATGGTCGAAATATTTGCAGATTTCAAAATTTATTGCAGAAAACTCTAATCAGATACTAATTTAAAATCTCTTGTATAATTTCACATTATTTTTAAAAATTCGTTTTTTCCGTTTCAAAAGTTAATTTGCATTAAAATAATATATAATTATTAATATTTATTTATTTAATTTATAATAAACACAGTGAGTTATTAATACTTATTTTTTATATAATACGGACGCTTATTTTCTTAATTATTCGAGATAAAATTACGTTTTTTTGAAATAAATTTTAACCAAGTCCATGATCATCGAAAAATCCTTGCAGAGTTTCTTCCTAAAACAAATCAAAAAAATTTTTATTGCAAGAAATGTCAAATGTCAGATTTATATCAAATAAAACAAAGAACCTACCTTCATATAGAATAAAAGAAAAGTTAGTAAAAAGGTGTTAATAAAAGATTAATTCTAATTTAAAGATGCATTTCTATTTAGTTAAAAACAACAATAAACAACAAACTACAAATTATTAGAAAAAAACAACACAAAAAATTAGTTAAAAAAATACATAAAGATGTCAAAATTAGTTAACTGTCATCTGTCAAATTTTGACGTTTAGCTTTCTCAAGACTGCGTTCCGAAATAGAAATAGTTACAGATTTGCTTATTTTTGATAAAAATTTTGTTGTTTTGTTGAAAATATTATCGAATTTTGATAAATAACTATTAAAATTAGTCAAAAATGGAATTTTTATTGAAAAATATACGAGGATTGTTGAAATATTTGCAGATTTCTAAATTTGTTGTCAAAAACTATCATCTATAATTATCGACAATTACAGATTTGCTTATTTTTGATAAAAATTTTGTTTTTTGCCAAAAATATTATCAAATTTTGATAAAAAAGTATCAAAATTAGTCAAAAATGCATTTTTTTTTGAAAATTATACGAGGATGGTCGAAATATTTGCAGATTTCTAAATTAATTATAAAAAACTATAATCTAGTTACCGACAATTACAGATTTGCTTTTTTTTGATAAAAATTTTGATTTTTTGGTAAAAATATTCTCGAATTTTGATAAAAAAGTATCAAAATCAGACAAAATTGCAAATTTTTTTGAAAAATATACGAGGATGATCGAAATATTTGCATATTTCAAAATTTGTTGTCAAAAACTATAATCTAGTTACCGACAATTACAGATTTGCTTATTTTTGATAAAAATTTTGATTTTTTGTTAAAAATATTATCAAATTTTGATAAAAAAGTATCAAAATTAGTCAAAAATGAAATTTTTTTTAAAAAATATACGAGGATGGTCGAAATATTTGCAGATTTCAAAATTTATTATAAAAAACTATAATCTAGTTACCGACAATTACAGATTTGCTTATTTTTGATAAAAATCTTGATTTTTTGGTAAAAATATTATCAAATTTCGATAAAAAAGTATCAAAATTAGTCAAAAATGAAATTTTTTTTAAAAAATATACGAGGATGGTCGAAATATTTGCAGATTTCAAAATTTATTATAAAAAACTATAATCTAGTTACCGAAAATTACAGATTTGCTTATTTTTGATAAAAATCTTGATTTTTTGGTAAAAATATTATCAAATTTCGATAAAAAAGTATCAAAATTAGTCAAAAATGAAATTTTTTTTAAAAAATATACGAGGATGGTCGAAATATTTGCAGATTTCAAAATTTATTATAAAAAACTATAATCTAGTTACCGACAATTACAGATTTGCTTATTTTTGATAAAAATCTTGATTTTTTGGTAAAAATATTATCAAATTTCGATAAAAAAGTATCAAAATTAGTCAAAAATGAAATTTTTTTTAAAAAATATACGAGGATGGTCGAAATATTTGCAGATTTCAAAATTTATTATAAAAAACTATAATCTAGTTACCGACAATTACAGATTTGCTTATTTTTGATAAAAATCTTGATTTTTTGGTAAAAATATTATCAAATTTCGATAAAAAAGTATCAAAATTAGTCAAAAATGAAATTTTTTTTAAAAAATATACGAGGATGGTCGAAATATTTGCAGATTTCAAAATTTATTATAAAAAACTATAATCTAGTTACCGACAATTACAGATTTGCTTATTTTTGATAAAAATCTTGATTTTTTGGTAAAAATATTATCAAATTTTGATAAAAAAGTATCAAAATTAGTCAAAAATGAAATTTTTTTTGAAAAATATACGAGGATGCTCGAAATATTTGCAGATTTCAAAATTTATTGCAGAAAACTCTAATCAGATACTAATTTAAAATCTTTTGTATAATTTCACATTATTTTTAAAAATTCGTTTTTTCCGTTTCAAAAGTTAATTTGCATTAAAATAATATATAATTATTAATATTTATTTATTTAATTTATAATAAACACAGTGAGTTATTAATACTTATTTTTTATATAATACGGACGCTTATTTTCTTAATTATTCGAGATAAAATTACGTTTTTTTAAAATAAATTTTAACCAAGTCCATGATCATCAAAAAATCCTTGCGGAGTTTCTTCCTAAAACAAATCAAAAAAATTTTTATTGCAAGAAATGTCAAATGTCACATTTATGTCAAATAAAACAAAGAACCTACCTTCATATAGAATAAAAGAAAAGTTAGTAAAAAGGTGTTAATAAAAGATTAATTCTAATTTAAAGATGCATTTCTATTTAGTTAAAAACATAAACAACAACAAACTACAAATTATTAGAAAAAAACAACACAAAAAATTAGTTAAAAAAAAATACATAAACATGTCAAAATTAGTTAACTGTCAACTGTCAAATTTTTGACGTTTAGGCTGCGTTCCGAAAATGTGTTTTTTTTTTTGTTTTTACAGCAAACCAATATCCCTTAAAGCACCTTCGACAGCTTCGTCCTTAACAAAATATAAAAAAAAGAAGAAATTTTTTTTTTTTTGTTATTTTGTTATATTTTTTTGTTAGTGACACCAAAAAGCATTCAAACAAATTTTTTGTTTTAAATTAATATTTTATTAATAATTACAAAATTTTTGACAATATTAATTATTATAATCCAAATAACAAAAAAATTTATAATTAGTCGATTTTTTTAAATTTTTTTTTTTTAGTCAATTTTATAATTATTATGGTCCAAATTACAAAAATAATAATATAAAATATTTCGATTATAATACTGGTTAATAATTATTTTTTTAATAACAATTATGATCCAAATAACAAAAAAAGAACACCATAAACATATTATTTAAATAATAATACAAAAAAAAAGTTATTTGCACCATAATTGTAATCTATAGTTGAAGGCCGAATTAGTTTAGACAAAAATATCGCGTGTTTCAAATTTGTCTTTTTGTCTATGGAAAAAAAATTTGTTTTTGTCTAAAGAAAAAGTGTTTGTTTGTCTATGGAAAAAGTGTGTTTTTGACTATGGAAAAACTGCGTTTTTGTCTAATGATAAATTGTGTTTGTCTAGGGAAAATACTGTGTTTTTGTCTATGGAAAAAGTGTCTTTTTGTCTAAGGAAAAAGTGTGATTTTGTCTATGGAAAAAGTGTCTTTTTGTCTATGGAAAAACTGTCTTTTTGTCTAAAGAAAAAGTATCTTTTTGTCTATGGAAAAACTGTCCTTTTGTCTATGGAAAAAGTGTTTTTTGTCTATGGAAAAACTGTCTTATTGTCTAATGATAAACTGTGTTTGTCTAGCGATAAAAACTGTGTTTTTCTCTAAGGAAAAAGTTTGTTTTTGTCTATGGAAAAACGGTGTTTTTTGTCTAAGGTAAAATTGTTTGTCTATGGAAAAAATGTCTTTTTGTCTAATGATAAACTATATTTGTCTAGACATAGAAAATGTGTTTTTGTCTAAGTTAAAAGTGTGTTTTTGTCTATGGAAAAACAGTAATTTTTGTCTAAGGTAAAACTGTTTGTCTATGGAAATACTGTGTTTTTGTCTAATAACAAACTGTGTTTATTTAGGGAAAAAACTGTATTTTTGTCTATGGAAAAGCTGTCTTTTTGTCTGTAGAAAAAGTGTCTGTTTGTCTATGGAAAAACTGTGTTTTTGTCTATGGAAAAACTGTCTTTTTGTCGAATGATAAACTGTTTGTCTAGGAATAGAAAATGTGTTTTTGTCTAAGGAAAAAGTGTGTTTTTGTCTATGGAAAAACGATGTCTTTTGTCTAAGGTAAAACTGTTTGTCTATGGAAATACTGTGTTTTTGTCTAATAACAAACTGTGTTTGTCTAGGAAAAAAGTTGTATTTTTGTCTATGGAAAAACTGTCCTTTTGTCTATCGAAAAAGTGTTTTTGTCTATGGAAAAACTGTCTTTTTGTCTAATGATAAACTGTGTTTGTCTAGGGATAAACACTGTGTTTTTGTCTATGGAAAAATGGTGTTTTTTGTCTAAAGTAAAATTGTTTGTCTATGGAAACACTGTGTTTTTGTCTAATGACAAACTGTGTTTGTCTAGTGAAAAAATTGCGTTTTTATCTGGGGAAAAACTGTGTTTTTGTCTATGGAAAACTGTCTTTTTGTCTAAAGAAAAACTGTTTGTTTGTTTGTCTATGAAAAACTGTGTTTTTTCTATAGAAATAGTGTGTCTTTGTCTAAGGAAAAACTGTTTCTTTGTTTGTCTATGGAAAATTGTATTTAACTATAGAAAATCTGTGTTTTCGTCTACAAAAAAACTGTGTTTTTGTCTATGAAAAAACTATATTTTTGTCTAAGGAGTAACTGTTTGTTTGTCTATGGAAAAAATTTGTTTTTTGTCTAAGGAAAAACTGTTGGTTTGTCTATGGAAAACTGTATTTAACTATGGAAAAATTGTGTTTTTGTCTATGAAAAAATTGTCTGTTTGTCTATGGAAAAAGTGTCTTTTTGTCTATGGAAAAAGTGTCTGTTTGTCTATGGAGAAACTGACTTTTTGTCTATGGAAAAATTGTCTGTTTGTCTATGAAAAAAGTGTCTTTTGTCTATGGAAAAATTGTCTTTTTGTCTATGGAAAGTGTCTGTTTGTCTATGGAACAAATATCTTTTTGTCTATGGAAAAAGTGTCTTTTTGTCTATGGAAAAAGTGTCTGTGTGTCTATGGAGAAACTGTCTGTTTGTCAATGGAAAAACTGTCTGTTTGTCTATGGAAAAACTGTCTTTTTGTCTATGGAAAAATTGTCTATTTGTCTATGGAAAGTGTCTTTTGTCTATGGAAAAATTGTCTGTTTGTCTATGGAGAAACTGTCTTTTTGTCTATGGAAAAATTGTCTGTTTGTCTATGAAAAAAGTGTCTGTTTGTCTATGGAGAAACTGTCTTTTTGTCTATGGAAAAACTGTCTGTTTGTCTATGGAAAAACTGTCTTTTTGTCTATGGAAAAATTGTCTTTTTGTCTATGGAAAGTGTCTTTTGTCTATGGAAAAATTGTCTGTTTGTCTATGAAAAAAGTGTCTTTTGTCTATGGAGAAATTGTCTTTTTGTCTATGGAAAAATTGTCTGTTTGTCTATGGAAAAAGTGTCTTTTTGTCTATGGAAAAATTGTCTGTTTGTCTATGAAAAAAGTGTCTTTTTGTCTATGGAAAAATTGTCTGTTTGTCTATGGAAAAAATGTCTTTTTGTCTATGGAAAGTGTCTTTTTGTCTATGGAGAAACTGTCTTTTTGTCTATGGAAAAATTGTCTGTTTGTCTATGGAAAAAGTGTCGCTTTGTCTATGGAAGAAGTATCTTCTTGTCTATGGAAAAAGTGTCTTTTTGTCTATGGAAAAATTGTCTGTTTGTCTATGGAAAAATTGTCTTTTTGTCTATGGAAAGTGTCTTTTGTCTATGGAAAAATTGTCTGTTTGTCTATGAAAAAAGTGTCTTTTGTCTATGGAAAAAATGTCTTTTTGTCTATGGAAAGTGTCTGTTTGTCTATGGAGAAACTGTCTTTTTGTCTATGGAAAAATTGTCTGTTTGTCTATGGAAAAAGTGTCTCTTTGTCTATGGAAGAAGTATCTTCTTGTCTATGGAAAAAGTGTGTTTTTGTCTATGGAAAACTGTGTTTTTGTCTATGGAAAAGTGTGTTTTTGTCTATTGAAAAAGTTGTTTTTTTGTCTATGGAAAAACTGTTTTTGTGTCTAAAGAAAAACCATTATTTTTGTCAATAAAAAACTGACCTTAGTCTCAACTAATTCGGCCTTTCTATTATAATAAAAAACAAAATCCATCATGCTTTTTTTTGACATGCTGTTAAAAAAATATTTTCAAAAATTTATAAAAAGAAAGCATTAAAAACGCATGCAAACCAACACAAACAATATCAAATTTCAAAAAATATTTAACCTACATAACGCCTTTTTCTGTCGCTAAATTTACATTCAAATATAATGCCTTTTTGCTTTTATTTTTCAAATTAGATATTATTTGTATAAAAAAAACAAGAATCAAACCTAAATAAAGTCTTAACTGTCGTTCAAATCCTTTTTTGTGTGCAAATATAAAAACAAACATTTAAACATTTTGTGTGCATACAACAACTAATATAGATAGGCCATAACTAAAAAGAAGAAAAAGAAGAAGATTGAAGAGAAAAAGAAGAATTTGTAATCGATTTTTCTTCTTTTTTTTTTGTCAATTTTGTGTTATCTATTAATCAATTCTTCTTCTTTTTTTACTCGTTTTTTTTTTGACGTTTATGTCAAATTTTAATCGATTCTTCTTTTCGATTCTTTTTTGATTTTGATTTTTTGACGTTTTTTTTTGAGATTTTTTTTTTAATTTTAGAGTGGATTTTGAAGAACGATTAAATTTTGAATTGAATCCAAATCCAAAAAACAGCATTTTGATATCATTTTTGGTTTTCGAAAAATCCACTATCTCGTTTTTTAGTCAATTTTCAAAATTTTTTAAAATTTTAAAATGGATTTTGAATGTGGATGAAATTTCCATTCAAAAACCGAAAACCGTATTTTGATATCTTTTTTAGTTTTCGAGATATCAAAAATCGGAAAAAAGCTCGAGTGTTTTTTCGAAAAATCGACATAACTCGCTTAATTTTGGGAATTTTTTAAAAATTAAAAAAGTTTCTGAATCAGTACAAAATTCTCTATCAAACTCAAAAACCCGCATTTTGATATCTTTTTTGGTTTTCAAGTTATCAAAAATTCCAACTCGATATCTCGATTTTTACAGAAAGTTGATCGCGTTTTGTTTTTTATCGAAAAATCGCCATAACTCGCTTGATTTTGGGAATTTTTCAAAAATTCAAAAAGTTTCTGAATCAGTATAAAATTCTCTATCAAACTCAAAAAACCGTTTTTTAATATCTTTTTTGGTTTTCGAAAAATCCACATCTCGTTTTTGTTTTTCATCAAATTTTCTGTGAAAAAACTGGATATCTTGTTTTTTAATCAATTTTCCAAAAATTTTGAAAATTTCAAAATGGAATTTGAATATGGATGAAATTTCCATTCAAAAACCGAAAACCGTATTTTGATATCGTTTTTAGTTTTCGAGATATCAAAAATCGGAAAAAAGCTCGAGTGTTTTTTCGAAAAATCGACACAACTCGCTCAATTTTGGGAATTTTTGAAAAATTCAAAAAGTTTTTGAATCAGTATAAAATTCTCTATTAAACTCAAAAAACCGCATTTTGATATCTGTTTTGGTTTTCAAGTTATCAAAAATTCCAACTCGATATCTCGATTTTTAAAGAAAGTTGATCGTGTTTTGTTTTTTATCGAAAAATCGTCATAAATCGCTTGATTTTGGGAATTTTTCAAAAATTCAAAAAGTTTCTGAATCAGTATAAAATTCTCTATCAAACTCAAAAAACCGTTTTTTAATATCTTTTTTGGTTTTCGAAAAATCCACATCTCGTTTTTGTTTTTCATCAAATTTTCTGTGAAAAAACTGGATATCTTGTTTTTTAATCAATTTTCAAAATTTTTGAAAATTTCAAAATGGAATTTGAATGTGGATGAAATTTCCATTCAAAAACCGAAAACCGTATTTTAATATCTTTTTTAGTTTTCGAGATATCAAAAATCGGAAAAAAGCTCGAGTGTTTTTTCGAAAAATCGACATAACTCGCTCAATTTTGGGAATTTTTCAAAAATTCAAAAAGTTTCTGAATCAGCACAAAATTCTCTATCAAACTCAAAAAACCGCATTTTGATATCTGTTTTGGTTTTCAAGTTATCAAAAATTCCAACTCGATATCTCGATTTTTACAGAAAGTTGATCGCGTTTTGTTTTTTATCGAAAAATCGCCATAACTCGCTTGATTTTGGGAATTTTTCAAAAATTCAAAAAGTTTCTAAATCAGTATAAAATTCTCTATCAAACTCAAAAAACCGTTTTTTGATATCTTTTTGAGTTTTCGAAAAATCCACATCTCGTTTTCTTTTTCATCTAATTTTCTGTGAAAAAACTGTATATCTTGTTTTTTAATCAATTTTCCAAAAATTTTGAAAATTTCAAAATGGAATTTGAATATGGATGAAATTTCGATTCAAGAACCGAAAACCGTATTTTGATATCTTTCTTAGTTTTCGAGATATCAAAACTCGGAAAAAAGCACGAGTGTTTTTTCGAAAAATCGACATAACTCGCTTAATTTTGGGAATTTTTTAAAAATTAAAAAAGTTTCTGAATCAGTACAAAATTCTCTATCAAACTCAAAAACCCGCATTTTGATATCTTTTTTGGTTTTCAAGTTATCAAAAATTCCAACTCGATATCTCGATTTTTACAGAAAGTTGATCGCGTTTTGTTTTTTATCGAAAAATCGCCATAACTCGCTTGATTTTGGGAATTTTTCAAAAATTCAAAAAGTTTCTGAATCAGTATAAAATTCTCTATCAAACTCAAAAAACCGTTTTTTGATATCTTTTTGAGTTTTCGAAAAATTCACATCTCGTTTTCTTTTTCATCAAACTTTCTGTGAAAAAACTTTATATCTTGTTTTTTAATCAATTTTCAAAATTTTTGAAAATTTCAAAATGGAATTTGAATGTGGATGAAATTTCCATTCAAGAACCGAAACCCGTATTTTGATATCTTTCTTAGTTTTCGAGATATCAAAACTCGGAAAAAAGCACGAGTGTTTATTCGAAAAATCGACATAACTCGCTTAATTTTGGGAATTTTTTAAAAATTAAAAAAGTTTCTGAATCAGTACAAAATTCTCTATCAAACTCAAAAACCCGCATTTTGATATCTTTTTTGGTTTTCAAGTTATCAAAAATTCCAACTCGATATCTCGATTTTTACAGAAAGTTGATCGCGTTTTGTTTTTTATCGAAAAATCGCCATAACTCGCTTGATTTTGGGAATTTTTCAAAAATTCAAAAAGTTTCTGAATCAGTATAAAATTCTCTATCGAACTCAAAAAACCGTTTTTTGATATCTGGATTTTGAATAAGAATTCAATTCTGAATTGAATTCAAAAAACCGTTTTTTGATATTATTTTTAAGTTTTGAGATATCGATATCACGTTTTTCTTTTTGGAAATTTTCGAAAAAATAGAAAAATGGAGGTTTTTTTAATGTTTTTTGAGATTTTTGGAAATTTGAAAGTAGATTTTGAATAAGAATTAAATTCTGAATCAAATCCAAAAAACCGTTTTTTGATATCTTTTTTAGTTTTTGAGATATCAAATTCAAAATTTTGAAAATTTTAAAAATCCGAAATTTGTATTTCTCAGCGAGTATTTAATGTTATTTCAAATTTCAAAAAAGAATCTGAATTGGAATTAAATTGTGAATCAATGTCAAAAAACCGTTTTTTGATATCTTTTTGTGATTTCGAGATATCGATATCTCGTTTTTTTGGAAATTTTGATAAATCGAAAAATAGCGTTTTTTTGGGTTTTTTGGAAATTCGAAAGTGGATTTTGAATAAGAATTAAATTCTAAATAAAATCCAAAAAACTGTTTTTTGATATCTCTTTTAGTTTTTGAGATATTCAAAAGTGAGTTTTTCGAAAATTTGAAAAATCGAGTATGGCGTAACTCGCTTGTTTTTTGAGATATTTTGAAAATTCAAATTGATTTTGAATCAGTAAAAAAATTGTAAACAAATCCAAAAAACCGTTTTTTGATATCTTTTTTGGTTTTCGAGATATCGATAACTTGATTTTTTTGAGAATTTTGAAAAATTGAAATTTGTCGGTTTTCAAGGTTTTTTTGAGATTTTTTGAAAATTTGAAATTTGATTTTGAATCAGAATTGAATTTTGAATCGGATGCAAAAAACTGTTTTTTGATATCTTTTTAGGTTTTTGAGATATTGGTATCTCGATTTTTTTTTTGAGAATTTTGGAAATTTGAAAAATTGTAATTTTGCGGTTGTTTTTAGAGATTTTTGAAAAAATCAAAAAGTTTTTGAATTGGGAGGAAATTTCGAATAGAAATCAAAAAACCGCGTTTTCATATCTTTTTTAGTTTTCGAGATATCGATATCTCATTTTTTCAAAAAACGTAAATTTTGAATATCTCGCTTATTTTTTGAGATATTTTGAAAATTCAAATTGATTTTCAATCAGTAAACAATTTGTAAACAAATCCAAAAAAACGCATTTTGATATCTTTTTTGGTTTTCGAGATATGAAAAACCCAAAAAAAACTCGGGTTTTTTCGAAAAATCGTCATAACTCACTCAATTTCTGGAATTTTTGAAAAATTCAAAAATCTTCTGAATCAGTACAAAATTCTTTATCAAACTCAAAAAACCGTAACTCGATATCTTTTTTGGTTTTTGAGATATGAAAATGTAAAAAAAAAAGCACGAGTGTTTTTTCGAAAAAACGTCATAACTCGCTCAATTTTAGGAATTTTTGAAAAATTCAAAAAGTTTCTGAATCAGCACAAAATTCTCTGTCAAACTCAAAAAACTGCATTTTGATATCTGTTTTGGTTTTCAAGTTATCAAAAATTCCAACTCGACATCTCGGTTTTTAAAGAAAGTTGATCGTGTTTTGTTTTTTATCGAAAAATCGCCATAACTCGCTTGATTTTGGGAAAATTTGAAAAATTCAAAAAGTTTCTGAATCAGCACAAAATTCTCTATCAAGCTCAAAAAACTGCATTTTGATATCTTTTTTGGTTTTCAAGTTATTAAAAATTCCAACTCGATATCTCGATTTTTAAAGAAAGTTGATCGTATTTTGTTTTTTATCGAAAAATCGCCATAACTCGCTTGATTTTGGGAATTTTTGAAAAATTCAAAAAGTTTCTGAATCAGCACAAAATTCTCTATCAAGCTCAAAAAACTGCATTTTGATATCTTTTTTGGTTTTCAAGTTATTAAAAATTCCAACTCGATATCTCGATTTTTAAAGAAAGTTGATCGTATTTTGTTTTTTATCGAAAAATCGCCATAACTCGCTTGATTTTGGGAATTTTTGAAAAATTCAAAAAGTTTCTGAATCAGCACAAAATTCTCTATCAAGCTCAAAAAACTGCATTTTGATATCTTTTTTGGTTTTCAAGTTATTAAAAATTCCAACTCGATATCTCGATTTTTAAAGAAAGTTGATCGTATTTTGTTTTTTATCGAAAAATCGCCATAACTCGCTTGATTTTGGGAATTTTTGAAAAATTCAAAAAGTTTCTGAATCAGTACAAAATTCTCCATCAAACTCAAAAGAAAACGCATTTTAATATCATTTTTTTTTTGTTTTCGAGATATCAAAAAGAAGAAGATTAAAGAGAAAAAAGAAGAATATCGATATTCAAAACAAATTTTGTGCATACAATAACTAATATAGATACCATAACAAAAAAAGAAGATTGAAGAAAAATAGGAAAAGAAGAAGATTTAAATAGAGGAAAAAAAGAAGAAGATTAAAGCGAAAAAGAGAAATAAAAAGAAGATTTGAAGAGAGGAAAAAAAGAAGAAGATTAAAGAAGAAGAAGATTTATCGATATTAGTTGCTGTTTTATTGTTTATAACCAAACTTATAGATACCATATCAAAAAAGAAAAGAAGAAGAAAAAGAAGATTTGAAGAGAGGAAGAAAAGAAGAAGAAGAAGAAAAAGATTTATCGATATTGGTTGTTGTTTTATTGTTTATAACTAAACTTGTTTGTTAAAAATGAATATTTCCATAACTAACCTCTTGAAGAAGATCCTGTGCTGCGATTGCTTTTAAAACATTTTTTTTACTTGTTTCTTGTACTTCCCCGCCCAACATTAATTCGTCCAATATAAAATAAGCTTTTTCAAAATTGAATATTATATCCAATTCGCATACCTACAAAATCAAAAAAAAAAAATTAAATATTATGTCATTTGTCATATTTTTGACAGATTTTATATGTCAAATTTGATACAACTGTCATATGTCAAACAACTGTCGAATTTCATACAACTGTCACATATGATACAATTGTCATATATGTCAAACAACAATTTTGACAAAATAGAATTTTTTAATTTAATAAGATTTGAGACCTACAAACTTGACATTTGACATTACAAAATGCTAATTTTGACATTTGATGCTTTTAATTTGACATTTAATGTTACAAAATGATAATTTTGACATTTGACGCTAAAAATTTAAGATTGACATTACAAAATTATAATTTTAACATTAAAGGATTCGAATTTGACATTTGACGTTCAAAATTTGACATTTGACGTTTAAAATATGACAATTTAGACATTTCAGGGAACTATTTTGACAAATATGACATTTGACGTTCAAATTTTGATAATTTTGACATTTGATATTTAAAATATGACACTTTCGACATTTGACTTTCAAATTTTTGATAATTTTTGACATTTGACATTCAAATTTGTTCAATTTTGACATTTGACAGTAAAAATTTGTCATTTGACGCTATAAAATAATAATTTTGACATTTGAAGATTCAAATTTGACATTTGACGTTATACAATGATAATTTTTTACATTTGAACTTACAAAATGATAATTTTTGACAATTGACAATACAAATTTGACATTTAACATTACAAAATGAATTTGTCCGAGAAAAAAAAGAAGAATCTGTTAATTTTTTGTCAATTTTTTATGTTTTTGCTCTTCTTTTTCTTATCCATCGATTTCTGTCAAATTTGTGTCATTTCCAATCGTTTTTTCTTCTTCTGTTCGGTCGATTTTTGACATTTTTTGACTCATTTATAATCAATTCTTCTTCTTCTTTTTCTTCTTTCAGCTATCATTTACCTATCATATTTGACAGCTGTCAAATGCCATATTTGACAGCTGTCTTTTGTCATATTTGACAGCTGTCATATTTGAAAAGTGTCATAGCTGTCATATGTTAAAAATGTCATATTTGACAGCTGTTATATATAATATTTGACAGGTATCACATGCAATATTTGACAATTGCCATATATCAGAATTGACAGCTGTGAATTTCATACGATTCTTCTTTTTTTTTTTCTCGATCAAATTCATTTTATACTGTCAAATGTCAAAATTGTCATTTTGTAACATCAAATGTCAATTTTATAACTTCAAATGTCAAAGTTAGCAATTTTCTAACGTCAAATGTCAAACTTGTAACATAACATATCAAAAATTTTTATTTTGTGTCATCAAATGTCAAATTTGAACCTTCAAATGTCAAAAATTGTTATTTTATATCGACAAATGTCAAATTTGAAGTTTCAAATGTCAAAAATTGTCATTTGATAACGTCAAATGTCAAATTTGAAGTTTCAAATGTGAAAAATTGTCATTTTATAACGTCAAATGTCAAATTTGATAAAATTGTCATATGTCAAACAACTGTCATATGTCAAATTTAATACAATTGTCATATGTAAAATTTGATACAACTGTCATATGTCAAATAACTGTCATAATATGTCAAATTTGATAGAGAACTGACATATGTTAAACAACTTTCATGTGTCACATTTGATACGACTGTCACATGTCAAATTTGATACAACTGTCATGTCAATGTTACAAGAAAAAACTAAAGTCATTTGTCATATTTTGACAGTTTTATGTCAAACAATTGTCATATGTCAAACAAATTTTAATAAAACTGTCATATGTCAAATTTCTGGCATCAAATGTCAAATTTGAATCCTCAAATGTCAAAATTATCATTTTCTAATGTCAAATGTCTAATTTATAACGTCAAATGTCAAATTTAAACCTTCAAATGTCAAAATTAGCACTTTTGTAATATCAAATGTAAAAAATTATCGTTTTATAAAGTCAAATGTCAAAAATTATCAAAATTTAAACGTCAAATGTCATATTTATCAAAAAGTTCCTTGAAATGTATAAATTGTCATATTTTAAACGTCAAATGTCAAACTTGTAATGTCAAATATCAAAAATTATCATTTTGTAACGTCAAATGTCAAATTTAAAGCGTCAAATGTCAAAATTATTATTTTATATCGTCAAATGTCAAATTTGTAGTGTCAGATGTCAAAATATTCATTTTGTAACGTCAAATGTCAAATTTGTAGCGTCAAATGTCAAAATTATCATTTTCTAACGTCAAATGTCAAATTTGAAGCATCAAATGTCAAAATTAGCATTTTGTAACCTGAAATGTGAAATTTAAAGCGTCAAATGTCAAATTTAAAGCGTCAAATATCAAATTTGAAGTTTCAAATGTCAAAAATTGTCATTTTATATCGTCAAATGACAAAAATTGACATTTTATATCGTCAAATGTCAAATTTAAAATTTCAAATGTCAAAAATTGTCACTTTATAACGTCAAATGTTGAATTTAAACATTTAAATGTCAAATTTGAAGTTTCAAATGTCAAAAATTGTCATTTTATAAATTCAAATGTCAAGTTTGAAATTTCAAATGTCAAAAATTTTTATTTTATAACGTCAAATGTCAAATTTGAAGTTTCAAATGTCAAGAATTGTCATTTTATAACGTCAAATGTCAACTTTAAAGTTTCAAATGTCAAAAATTGTCATTTTATAACGTCAAATGTCAAATTTGAAGTTTCAAATGTGAAAAATTGTCATTTTATAACGTGAAATGTCAAATTTGATACAATTGTCATATGTCAAACAACTGTCATATGTAAAATTTGATACAATTGTCATATGTCAAATAAATTTTGATACAACTGTCATATGTCAAATTTCTGGCATCAAAATGTCAAATTTAAATCCTCAAATGTTAAAATTATCATTTTCTAACGTCAAATGTCAAAATTATCATTTTATAACGTCAAATGTCAAATTTGTAACGTCAAATGTCATATTTGTCAAAATAGTTCCTTGAAATGTCTAGATTGTCATATTTGAAACGTCAAATGTCAAATTTTGAACGGAAAATGTCAAAATTTGAACATAAAATGTCAAATTTGAAATCTTTAATGTCAAAATTATAATTTTGTAACGTCAATGTCACATTTGTAGCGTCAAATGTCAAAATTATCATTTTATAGCGTCAAATGTCAAATTTGACGTTACAAATGTTATTTGACATATTTTTGACAGATGTTAATATGTCAAATTTAATACAACTTTCATTTATGTCAAACAAATTTGATACAACTCTCATATGTCAAACAACTGTCAAATGTGTCAAATTTGAATAGAACTGTCATATGTCCATATTGACACCAACTGTCATATATATCAAACAATTGTCATATATTAAATTTGTCGTAACTGTCATAAGTCAAATTTTCATACAAATGTCATGCGTCACATTTGATACAACTGACATATTATGTCAAACAACTGTCATATGTCAAATTTGATACAATTGACATTATTATTTTGTATTGTCAAATGTCAAATTTCAACTTTTAAATGTCAAATTTGAACCTTCAAATGTCAAAATTATCATTTGATAGCGTCAAATGTCAAATTTGAAGTTTCAAATGCAAAAAATGTCATTTCATATCGTCAAATGTCAAATTAAAACTTTTAAATGTCAAATTTGATCCTTCAAATCTTAAAATTGACACTTTATATCTTCGAATGTCAAATTTGAAATTTCAAATGTCAAAAATTATCATTTTATAACGTCATATGTCAAATTTAAACCATCAAATGTCAAAACTATTATTTTATAGCGTCAAATGTCAAACTTGTAACGTAAAATGTCAAAAATTTTCATTTTGTGGCATCAAATGTCAAATTTAAATCTTCAAATGTCAAAATTAGCACTTTTGTAACGTCAAATGTCAAAAATTATTATTTTGTAACGTCAACTGTCAAATTTGTCACGTCAAATGTCAAAATTATTATTTTATAGCGTTAAATGTCAAATTTGTAACGTCAATTGTCAAAAATTATCATTTTGGAACGTCAAATTTCAACCTTCAAATGTCAAAATTAGCACTTTTGTAACATCAAATGTCAAAACTATCATTTTATAGCGTCAAATGTCAAATCTGAAGCGTCATATGTCAAAATTATCATTTTATAACGTCACATGTCAAAATAGAAGCATTAAATGTCAAAATTAGAATTTTCTAACGTCAAATGTTAAAATTTGTAACATGAAATGTTACATTTGCGGCGTCAAATGTCAAACTTGTAACGTCAAATGTCAAAAAAGTTCATTTTGTGGCGTCAAATGTCAAATTTGAACCTTCAAATGTCAAAATTAGCACTTTTGTAACGTCGAATGTTAAATTTGTAACGTCAAATGTCAGAATTTTTAATTTATAGCGTCAAATGTCAAATTTGAAACGTCGTATGTCAAAATTATCATTTTGTAAAGTCAAATGTCAAATTTGTGGCATCAAATGTCAAAATTAGCACTTTTGTATCGTCAAATGTCAAAAATTATTATTTTGTAACGTTAACTGTCAAATTTGTCACGTCAAATGTTAAAATTACCATTTTATAGCGTCAAATGTCAATCTTTTAACATCAAATGTCAAAAATTATCATTTTATAGCGTCAAATGACAAATTTTACTGTCATATGTCATCAAAATTGTCATTTTGTAACATTTTGATGTCAAATGTCAATATTATCAAACATCAAAAGTTAAAATTGTCAAAATTTGAACGTCAAATGTCAAAATTGTTCAAATTCTAACGTCAAATGTCAAAAATCATCAAAATTTTAAAGTCAAATGTCGAAATTGTCATATTTTAAATATCAAATGTCAAAAATATCTAAATTTAAACGTCAAATGTCATATTTGTCCAAATAGCTTCCTGAAATGTCTAAATTGTCATATTTTAAACGTCAAATGTCAAATTTGAATCCTTTAATGTCAAAATTATAATTTTGTAACGTCAATGTCAAATTTGTAGCATCAAATGTCAAAATTATTATTTTGTAACGTCAAATTTTAAATTAGAAGCATAAAATGTCAAAATTAGTATTTTGTAATGTCAAATGTCAAATTTATGGCATCAAATGTCAAAATTAGCAATTTTGTAACGTCAAATGTCAAAAATTATCGTTTTATAACGTCAAATGTCAAATTTATGTTTTTTTAACGTTAAATGTCAAATTTGTAACGTCAGATGTAAAAATTATCATTTTATAGCGTCAAATGCCAAAAATTTTCATTTTGTGGCATCAAATGTCAAATTTGAATCTTCAAATGTCAAAATTAGCACTTTTGTAATGTCAAATGTCAAAAATTATCGTTTTATAACGTCAAATGTCAAATTTGTTATGTCAAATGTCAAAATTAACACTTTTGTAAAGTCAAATGTCAAAAATTATCATTTCATAACGTCAAACGTCAAATTTGTAACGTCAAATGTCAAAAATTTCATTTTATAACGTCAAGTGTCAAATTTAAAGCGTCAAAATTATCATTTTATAACGTCAACTGTCAAATGTGTAGTGTCAAATGTCAATATTATCAAACATTTTCCATACAATGTCAACATTTAAACATCAAAAGCTAAAATTGTCAAAATTTAAACGTCAAATGTCAAAAATGTCCAAATTTGAACATGAAATATCAAAATTTAAACGTCAAATGTTATACTTGTCAAAATTGAATAAATTTAAACGTCAAATGTCAAAATTTGAATTTTAAATGTCGAAATTTGAGCAGCAAATGTGATATTTGTCCAAATTTGAACCTCAAATGTCAACATTATCAGAATTTGAAAGTCAAATGTCGTACTTGTCAAAATTAGTGCGAGAAATGACAAAATTGTCATATTTTAAACGTCAAATGTCAAAATTTGAACTGCAAATGTTAAAATTATCAAAATTTGGAAGTCAAATGTCATATTTGTCAAAATTGTTACGTGAAATATCTAAATTGTCATATTTTGAACGTCAATGTCAAATTTGTAGCGTCAAATGTCAAAATAGTAACTATAAATGTCAAAAATGTCATTTTGTAACGTCAAATGTCAAAATTGTATAGTTAAATGTCAAAATTGTCTAGTTAAATATCAAATTTATCATTTTATAACGTCAAATGTCAAAATTGTCATGTTAAATGTCATATTTATCATTTTGCAACGTCAAATTTATAGCGTCTAAAGTCAAAGTTGTAGTTTGAAATGTCAAATTTGCACCATAAATTGTCAAAACTATCATTTTAAAGCATCAAATGTCAAAATTACACGTCAAACCTATCACAACTATTAAACATCAAAATAAATACTTACACTTCCAAAATATTTATCCAACAACTCAACATAACGATGAATAATTTCCAACGTCAACAACTCATTATCGCATTGCTCAATTGCACAACAAAAATACAAACTGGCATATCTACAAAAAAATCCCATTAAAAAACCCATCAAAAACAACCTTAACATAACCTAAAAAACCTTTACATAACCTATAAATCCTTTATATGACTTATATAAGATCATAGCCTACCTTTTATAAACAATTTTCAAATCTCTCCATTCTAAAAAACTGCACATTTTCGGTTTACGAGCCAAAATTGTCGTAATCAATTCTCTTGTTATCTTCTTTTTCAATTTATCCGGATGTGCCACATACCATTTTTGTAATCGTAGTTTACCTTGTCTACTAAACAATAACATAAACTGCATCTACAAAATTTCGATTAGAAATGTTAAATTTACGTAAATTTAGTACAAACTTACCATTTTTTTGTTGTTAAAATGATGATTTTAGATGGAAAACATGTTGTCGTGTTGTCAATTTGATGTTAAGTTAATGACGTTTGTGTATATGTCATAGGAAAAGATTCTTCTTCTTTTTTTAAGGTTAGAGTATCTATTAGAAGAAATGTAAATTGTAGTTAGAAATCTGGGTTTATTTATGACATCCGTTGTTATTTTGTAGTAAAATGTTGTTATGATGTGTTTTTTATCTGTTTTTAATGTAAATTTATTGATATTTTGTTGGTTTTTTAATAAAAATTGATAATAATTGAGTGTTAATTAAAGGAATCGATTCCTATGAATATTCTTCTTTTTTGTTTAGGTTAGATTTAGAAATGTCAATCAGATTAGAAATCTGTTTTTATTTATGACATCCTTTATTATTTTTAACTTAAAAGTTATAAATAAGCATTGTTTATTCATTTTTATTGTAGTTTTATCGATATTTTGTTAAAATAAAACATTTTTTTGTGTTAATGTCAAATTTCTTCTTTTTTTAGGTTAAACAGGATCTATCGAAAAAAATGTCAATTGAGATTAGAAATCTGTGTTTATTTATGACATCCTTTATTATTTTGTAGTAAAATGTTGTTAATATGTGTTATTTGTTTGTTTTTAATGTAAATTTATTGATTTGTTGTTGTTTTTTTAATAAAAATTGTTAATAACTGAGTATTAATTAAAGGAATCGATTCCTATGAAAATTCTTGTTTTTTGTTAAGGTTAAATCGTACAATCACATGAAATGTCAATCAAAATTAGGAATCTGTTTTATTTACAGCATCCTTTGTTATTTTTATGTAACAAATGATAAATAAAGATTGTTTATTTCTTTTTTATGTAAATTTATCAATAATTTGTTAAAATAAGGCATTTTTTTATAAAAATGTCAAAATTAACATTGTGTACAAATCTTCTTTTTTGATTAGATTCCAGAAATGTCATTGAAATTGAAATCTTTGAATATTTATTGCATCCTTAGTTAGTTTTGTATAAAAACTAATAAACAAAGATAATTTATTTATTTTTAATGTATATTCATCAATATTTTGTTTAAATACGGCATTTTTTTTCATAAAAATAATAACAATTAATCGAATTCTCGTGTATACGTCAAAATATCCAAATGACGTAAGCTTATCGATTTTTTTATTATTTAAATTCATTTTTATTATTTTATTTTTTTAACACAATTTAATAATTTTTAAATCTAATTTGTTTATTTTTAATCAATTTATTAAATTTTAATTTATTTTTAACTGTTTTATTAATTAAAATTAGTAAAAATCGATTATCTGTCAATTCTTCTTCTTTTTATTTAATTGAATCATATTAGACAACATAATCGGTATCAACAAATAAAAATCGATGTAAATAATAAACATCCTTTATTATTTATAATTAAAATTTGATAAATAAGCTGAATTAACCAATTATAAACATAAATTAATGTATATTTTTATAATAATAACGATTTTATTATTAATTATATCAAAAAATTTAAATTAGAAGTAAAGCGCCACCTATATTATATATCTGTAACTACAAAAATTGACATTTACGTATAATTAATAAGAAATTTAATCAAATTTCGCTTAAAAACAACAAAAAAACGTATAAAAACAGTAAAAAACATTGTAAAACAGTACAAAACGTTCTTAAAATGACAAAAAAAACATATTTTTAATTAAATTATATTAACAACACAATAGTAAAAGGCCACCAATACACAACAACCATCATTCAATTGACAGTACTTGACATTAGCGTTTAGTAAACAAGATTTCCGATCGAATTTCGCTTATAAATTGCATAAAAACAATTAAAAAGTGTTAAAAACAGTGTAAAACAATTTAAAACAGTCTTAAATCATTAAAAAACAGTGTAATTTAGTGTAATTCAGTGTAAATTAGTGTAATTCGTATACATAACCTCAAAAACCATGGCGATGACTTCCTCGCAAGTAAAACGCGAGCAACAAAACACACTTTCAACAAACACAAACGCAGGTTGGCCTCGTAGAAACAGTCAAACAGCTTCTGGTAACAATTCTAGCCCAAATTTTCCACCAACAACCACAATAAATCGTATTATTAACTTATATCCATTAACAAATTATATATTTGGTACAAAAGAACCATTATTCGAAAAAGATCCATCAGTTCCAGCTCGTTTTCAACGAATGAGAGACGAATTCGATCGAATTGGAATGCGTCGAAGTGTCGAAGGAGTTCTTTTAGTCCACGAACACGGCCTCCCCCACGTGTTATTATTACAATTAGGTACAACTTTCTTTAAATTACCTGGTGGAGAATTGAATCCCGGTGAAGATGAGGTCGATGGATTAAAACGACTTTTAACTGAAACTTTGGGTCGTTTAGATGGAGTGAAACAAGAATGGGTGGTGGAAGATGTAATTGGGAATTGGTGGCGGCCGAATTTTGAACCCCCGCAATATCCCTATATTGCTTCGCATATAACGAAACCGAAGGAACATAAACGGCTTTTCCTGGTGCAGTTGCAGGAGAAGGCGTTGTTTGCTGTGCCGAAGAATTATAAATTGGTGGCGGCGCCGTTGTTTGAGTTGTTTGATAATTCGCAAGGTTATGGGCCCATTATTTCGGCTCTACCGCAAGCTTTATGTCGATTTCAATTTATTTATATGTGAAGTTAGCTATGATTGATTATAAAGTTAGGTTAGGATTTTTCATTATAATTAATATTATTGTAAAAGAAGAAGATTTTTTTGAAATAAATTGAGTGAATTTCTTGTGTTTTTTTTTATTATATGACAGATGATATTGGCAAATGTCAAATTTGACGTTTAGTTGATAGATTAACAGTAATTTTGAGATTTGCAGATATTAACTGTCATATGTGACGTTATGACATTTATTTGACAGATTAATAGTAAATTTGACAGATTGATAATAAATTTTGACATTTAGTTGACAGTAAATTTGACAGATTGATAGTAAAATTGACAGATTCATGGTAAATTTGACATTTATGTGACGTTTTGACATTAATAAATGTAAAAAATGACATTTAGTTGACAGGTTGATGGTAAATTTGACATTTAATTGACAGATTAATACTAAATTTGACATTGTTGAATGTCAAAAATGACAATTAGTTGACAGATTAGCAATACATTGACGTTTGAATGACAGTTAAAATAATGTCAGAAATGACATTTAAACACTAAATATGACATTTAAATGACAGTTGAATGTCAAAAATGACAGTTAGTTGACAGATTAACAGTAAATATGACAGTTGACATTCTTGAATATTAAAAATTACATTTAGTTGACAGATTAACAATAAATTGACAGTTTGAATGTAAATTTGACATTTAAATGACAGTTGACGTAAATAAACTTCAGAAAGGACAGTTGATATTATTAAATGTTAAAAATGACAGTTAGTTGACAGATTGACCGTAAATGTGACATTTGTATATTGTTAAATGTCAAAAATGATATTTAGTTGACAGATTATCAATAAAATGACTGTTTGACAGTAAATATGACATTTAAATGACAGTTTAATTCACAGATTGATACTAAATTTGACATTGTTGAATGTCAAAAAAGACAATTAGTTTACAGATTAGCATTAAATTGACAGTTTGACATTTAAATGACAGTTGACGTAAACAAACTTCAAAAATGACATATAAATACTTAATTTGACATTTAAATTACACTTGACATTGTTAAATGTCAAAAATGACAGTTAGTTGACAGATTGACCGTAAATTTGACATTTGTATGACGTTTGATATTGTTAAATGTCAAAAATGACATTTAGTTGACAGATTATCAATAAAGTGACAGTTTGGCAGTAAATATGACAGTTGACATTGTTGAATGTTAAAACTGACATATAGTTGACAGATTGACTGTAAATTTGACATTTGTATGACGTTTGACGTTGTTGAATGTCAAAAATGACATTTAGTTGACAGATTGACAGTTAATTTGACAAATATGCTATAAATTGACAGATTGACAGTAAATTTGACATTTATGTGACGTGTGACATTGTAGAATGTCAAAAATGCCATTTAGTTGACAGATTGACAGTTAATTTGACAAATATGCTATAAATTGACAGTAAATTTGACATTTATGTGACGTGTGACATTGTAGAATGTCACAAATGCCATTTAGTTGACAGATTGACAGTTAATTTGACAAATAAGCTATAAATTGACAGTAAATTTAACATTTATGTGACGTTTGACATTGTTGAATGTCAAACATGACATTTAGTTGACAGATTTGCAATAAATTGACAGTTTGACAGTAAATTTGACATTTAAATGACAATTGACATTTACAAACGTCGAAAATGACATTTCTATGACAGTTTACATCTAAAAACGTCAGAAATGACATTTATATAACAGTTGACATTTACAAACGTCAAAAATGACATTTCTATGACAGTTTATATCTAAAAACGTCAGATAAATGATATTTATATGACAATTGACATTTACAAACGTCAAAAATGACATTTCTATGACAGTTTAAATCTAAAAACGTCAGATAAATGACATTTATATAACAGTTGACGTTTACAAACTTCAAAAATGACATTTCTATGACAGTTTATATCTAAAAATGTCAGATAAATGACATTTATATGACAGTTGACATTTACAAACGTCAAAAATGACATTTCTATGACAGTTTATATCTAAAAAACGTCAGATAAATGACATTTATATGACAATTGACATTTACAAACGTCAAAAATGACATTTTTATGAATGTTTCCATCTAGAAACGTCAGATAAATGACATTTATATGACAGTTGATATTTTCAAACGTCAAAAATGACATTTCTATGACAGTTTACATCTAAAAACGTCAAAAATGACATTTATATGACAGTTGACATTTACAAACGTCGAAAATGACATTTCTATGACAGTTTACATTTAAAAACGTCAGAAATGACATTTATATGACAGTTGACATTTACAAACGTCGAAAATGACATTTCTATGACAGTTTACATCTAAAAACGTCATTTTAATGACATTTATATGACAGTTGACATTTACAAACGTCAAAAATGACATTTCTATGACAGTTTACATTTGACAGATTGACAGTAAATTTGACATTTAGTTGACAAATTGACAGTAAATGTGACAGATTGATAATAAATTTGACAGATTGACAGTAAATTAGATATTTAGGTGACGGTTTGACATTTATAAATGTAAGAAATGATATTTAATTGACAGTAAATTTGACAGATAAGCGATAAATTGACAGATTGATGGTAAATTTAAATTTAAGTAACGTTTGACATTTATAAATGAACAAATGTCATTTAGTTGACAGTAAATTTGACATCTAAATGACGGATAGCATTCTTGAATGTCAAAAATGACAATTAATTGACAGATTAATAATAAATTGGCAGTTTAACACTAATTTTGACATTTGGCTTTAACAGGTAGCAAAGATAACATTTGACAATTTTGACAGTAAATTTGACATTTATAAGACGGTTGACATTCTTGAATATCTCAAAATTGACATTTAGTTGACAGATTTACAATAAATTGACGGTTTTATTCTAAATTTGACTTGTTCAAGTGTCAAAAATTTGACAATAAATTGACATTTGACGTAAACAAACTTCAAAAATGACATTTAGTTGACAGATTAACAATAAATTGACAGTTTTAAACTAAATTTGACTGTTTTTTTTATATCTTTTTTGATTTTTGAGATATCGATATCTCATTTTTTCAAAAAAACGAAAATTTTGAATATCTCGCTTGATTTTTGAGATATTTTGAAAATTCAAATTGATATTAAATCAGTAAAAAATTTGTAAACAAATCCAACAAACCGCATTTTGATATCTTTTTTAGTTTTCGAGATATCGATATATCTCACTCTTTCAAAAAACGAAAATTTTGAATATCTCGCTTGTTTTTTGAGATATTTTGAAAATTCAAATTGACTTTGAATCAGCGCCACCTATTATCCAATACGAGAAATAAAACATAAATTATTGATATTTTTTTTAACTAATTTATTCTTGAAATGTTTTACAGCGCCATCTACATCTATATTAAATAAACAAAATTAATCGATTATAAATGTAAATTAATCAATATTTTCATAAAATATGAGATTTTATCGATTATCTGTCAATTCTTCTTTTTTTTGTGTGGTTAAATCATATTAGAGAGCATGACAGCTGTCAAAAATTACAAATCTGGTAATATTTTAAACATCCTGTATTATTTACGATTATAAATCAATAAAAAGCTAAATTAATCGATTATTAATACAAATTAATCGATATTTTTGTAAAAATTTACATTTTTTTGTGAAATTTATCATAAAATCGATATTCTGTCAAAAAGTGGCCTTGGACGTTATAGACAAAGTAGCTATTTTTACAAAAAATATTGATTTTTGATCAAATTATGATTAAATATAAATAGAAAACTATTAAAATTCGTCAAAAATGCAATTTTTTTTTTAAATGTACGAGGATGATCGAAATATACGCAGATTACAAAAATTTCCAATTGACAGTTCGAACTGTCAAAAATTAAAAATCCGCTTCTATTTTCAACATCCTATATTATTTACGGTTAAAAATCGATAAATAAGCTAAATTAATTAATTATTAACACAAATTAATCGATATTTTCATAAAATATGCAATTTTATTGATTCTCTGCCAATTCTTCTTTTTTTGTGGAAAAATTGTAATAGTGAGAATGACAGCTGTCAAAAATTAAAAATTTGTTAATATTTTAAACATCCTGTATTATTTACGATTAAAAATCAATAAATCAGCTTAATTAATCAATTGTAAACACAAATTAATTAATATTTTCATAAAATATGCAATTTTATCGATTATCTGTCAATTCTTCTACTTTTTTGTGTTAAAATCGTATTAGTGAGAATGACAGCTGTCAAAAATTACAAATCTGCCCAAATTTTAAACATCCTGTATTATTTACAATTAAAAATCAATAAATAAGCTTAATTAATCGATTGTAAACATAAATTAATCGATATTTTATAAAAATTTATCATTTTTTTATTAAAAATATCAACCAGCGCCACCTATTATCCAATCCGACAAACAAAACATAAAATATTGATTTTTTTAAACTAATTTATCCTTGAAATGTCTTACAGCGCCTACTTCATATATATTAAGTAAACTTTATATTCAATTTTACAGATTTCTTTTTTTATGGTGTATTATTATATAAATGTATTTACTAATTCTATTACAAGATGGCGTTTTATGTCACAATTATTGTGGAATAATTCCGGAAAAAAAATTGCAAATTTTTAATCTTTAAACATCGCGAAAACGATAAATCATTTTTAAATGATTTTTTTGTAGAATTTGAGGAATTTATTCTGGAATTTAATGAAATTTGTTATTTTTTTTAAGAACTTATCTCGAAAACCAAAAAAGATATCAAAATCCGGTTTTTTGAGTTTGATAGAGAAATTCTTATGGATTCAAAAACTTTTTAAATTTTTGAAAAATTCCAAATAACAAGCGAGATATGGCGATTTTTCGAAAAAACACTCGAAGCTTTTTTCAGATTGTTGATATCTCAAAAACCAAAAAAGATATGAAAACACGGTTTTTTGAGTTTGATAGAGAAATTCTTACTGATTCAAAAACTTTTTGAGTTTTTGAAAAATTTTTAAAATTGAGCGAATTATGGCGATTTTTCTCAAAAAAACAAAACACAATCAACTTTTTTTGAAAATCCAGATATCGATATCTCAAAAACCAAAAAAGATAGAAAAATGTGGTTTTTTGAGTTTGATTTGAAATTTTGTTCTGATTCAGAAACTTTTTGAATATATCAAAAATTCCCAAAATTAAGCGAGTTATGAAAATTTTTCGAAAAAACACTCGAACTTTTTTCGGATTTTTGATATCTCGAAAACCAAAACAGATATCAAAATGCGGTTTTTTGAGTTTGTTAGAGAAATTCTTACTGATTCAAAAACTTTTTAAATTTTTCAAAAATTCCCAAAATTAAGCGAGTTACTGCAATTTTACTCAAAAAAACAAAACACAATCAACTTTTTTTATAAATCCAGATATCGATATCTCAAAAACCAAAAAAGATAGAAAAATGCGTTTTTTTGAGTTTGATTTGAAATTTTGTCTTGATTCAGAAACTTTTGAATTTTTTAAAAATTCCCAAAATTGAGCGAGTTATGACAATTTTTCGAAAAAACACTCGAGCTTTTTTCGAATTTTTCATATCTCAAAAACCAAAAAAGATATCAAAATGTAGTTTTCGGTTTTTGAATGTTAATTTAATCCACATTCAAATTCCATTTTGAAAATTTCAAAAATTTTGAAAATTGCCCCAAAAACAAGATATACAATTTTTCCACACAAAAATTTGATAAAAAAACACGAGATATTGATATCTCAAAAACCAAAAAATATATCAAAATGGGGTTTTTTCCATCAAATTCCAAATTTTTCACTCATTCAGAATCAATTTAAATTTCCAAAATATCTCAAAAAACCACAAAACAGCATCAATTTTTCGAAAAAAAAGGTGGTACCAAGTACAACCCCTCGTATACGGATTTCGAAAAAACGAGATATCGATATCTCAAAAACCCAACAAGATATCAAAATGCGGTTTTTTGAGTTTAATAGAAAAATTCTTACTGATTCAAAAACTTTTTGAATTTACAAAAAATTCCAAAAACCAAGCGAGATATGACGATTTTTCAAAACACTCGAGCTTTTTTCCAAATTCTCATATCTCAAAAACCAAAAAAGATATCAAAATAAGGTTTTTTGAGTTTGATATAGAATTTTATACTGATTTAAAAACTTTTTGAATTTTTCAAAGATTCCCAAAATTAAGCGAGTTACAGCAATTTTTCTCAAAAAAACAAAACACAATCAACTTTTTTTAAAAATCGAGTTACTGATATCTCAAAAACCAAAAAAGATATCAAAATGCGGTTTTTTGAGTTTGATTTGAAATTTCGTCCTGATTCAGAAACTTATTGAATTTTTTAAAAATTCCCAAAATTGAGTGAGTTATGACAATTTTTCAAAAAAACACTCGAGCTTATTTCGAATTTTTCATATCTCAAAAACCAAAAAAGATAGAAACTTAAAATTATGGATTCTGAATGAGGATTTAAAACTGATTCAAAAACTTTTTGAAAATTTCAAAAATTTCAAAAAACAACTGAGATACGTCATATTGGATTTTTCAAAATATCTCAAAAATCGAGATATCTATATCTTAAAAACAAAAAAAAAAACTAGAAACTTAAAATTTGGTATTCTGAATAAGAATTTTAATCTGATTTAAAATCATTTTAAATTTTCAAAATATCTCAAAAAATAATCGAAATATTCAAAATTTGAATCGATATCTCAAAAACAAAAAAAAATCTCAAAATGCGAATTTACGGATTTGATTAGAAATTTAGTTTTTATTCAAAATCCACTTTCAAATTTCAAAATTTCTCAAAAAACAAATAAAATATCTCAAAATTACAATTTTCAAAAATCTTTGAAAAAACGAAATATCGATATCTCAAAAACTAAAAAACATATCAAAACACAGTTTTTTTGAGTTTGATAGAGAATTTTGAACTCATTCAAAAAAATTTTGAATTTTTCAAAAATTCCCAAAATTAAGCGAGCTACCGCAATTTTTCTCAAAAAAACAAAACACAATCAACTTTTTTTAAAAATCGAGTTACTGATATCTCAAAAACCAAAAAAGATATCAAAACGCGGTTTTTTGAGTTTGATAGAGAAATTCTTACTGATTCAAAAACTTTTTAAATTTTTCAAAAATTTTTAAAATTGAGCGAGTTACAGCATTTTTTCTCAAAAAAACAAAACACAATCAACTTTTTTTAAAAATCGAGTTACCGATATCTCAAAAACCAAAAAAGATATCAAAATGCGGTTTTTTGAGTTTAATAGAGAATTCTTTACTGATTCAAAAACTTTTTAAATTTTTCAAAAATCCTAAAAATTGAGCGAGTTATGGCGATTTTTCGAAAAAACACCATAACTTTTGTTCATATTGTCATATCTCAAAAACCAAAAAAGATATCAAAATGCGGTTTTTTGAGTTTGATAGAGAATTCTTTACTGATTCAAAAACTTTTTAAATTTTTCAAAAATCCTAAAAATTGAGCGAGTTATAGCGATTTTTCGAAAAAACACCATAACTTTTGTTCATATTGTCATATCTCAAAAACCAAAAAAGATATCAAAATGCGGTTTTTTGAGTTTGATAGAAAATTCTTTACTGATTCAAAAACTTTTTAAAATTTTCAAAAATTTTTAAAATTGAGCGAGTTACAGCATTTTTTCTCAAAAAAACAAAACACAATCAACTTTTTTTAAAAATCGAGTTACCGATATCTCAAAAACCAAAAAAGATATCAAAACGCGGTTTTTTGAGTTTGATAGAGAAATTCTTACTGATTCAAAAACTTTTTAAATTTTTGAAAAATTTTTAAAATTGAGCGAGTTACAGCATTTTTTCTCAAAAAAACAAAACACAATCAACTTTTTTTAAAAATCGAGTTACCGATATCTCAAAAACCAAAAAAGATATGAAAATGCGGTTTTTTGAGTTTGATAGAGAATTCTTTACTGATTCAAAAACTTTTTAAATTTTTCAAAAATCCCAAAAATTGAGCGAGTTATAGCGATTTTTCGAAAAAACACCATAACTTTTGTTCATATTGTCATATCTCAAAAACCAAAAAAGATATCAAAATGCGGTTTTTTGAGTTTGATAGAGAATTCTTTACTGATTCAAAAACTTTTTAAATTTTTCAAAAATTTTTAAAATTGAGCGAGTTACAGCATTTTTTCTCAAAAAAACAAAACACAATCAACTTTTTTTAAAAATCGAGTTACCGATATCTCAAAAACCAACAAAGATATCAAAATGCGGTTTTTTGAGTTTGATTTGAAATTTTATCCTGATTCAGAAACTTTTTGAATTTTTCAAAATTCCCAAAATTGAGCGAGTTATGACAATTTTTCGAAAAAACACTCCTTTTTTTTTTTGAATTTTTCATATCTCAAAAACCAAAAGAGATATCAAAATGGAATTTTTTCCATCAAATTCCAAATTTCTCGCCCATTCAGAATCAATTCAAATTTCAAAAATATCTTAAAAAACCTCAAAACAGCATCAATTTTTCGAAAAAAAAATTGGTACCAAGTATAACCCCTCGTATGCGGATTTTGAAAAAACGAGATATCGATATCTCAAAAACCAAAGAAGATATCAAAACGCGTTTTTTTGAGTTTGATAGAGAATTTCCTGCTGATCCAAAAACTTTTTGAATTTTTTAAAAATTCAAAAAATTGAGCGAGATATGACGAGTTTTCGAAAAAACACTCGAGCTTTTTTCCAAAATCTCAAAAACCAAAAAAGATATAAGAACATGGTTTTTTGAGTTTGATTCGAAATTTCGTCCTGATTTCGAAACTTTTCGAATTTTTAAAAAATTTCCAAAATCAAGTGAGTTACACTAATTTTTCTCAAAAAAACAAAACACAATCAACTTTTTTTTTTAAATCGAGTTACCGATATCTCAAAAACCAAAAAAGATCTCAAAAAACAGTTTTTTGAGTTTGATTGAGAATTTTGTACTCATTCAGAAACTTTTTGAATTTTCCAAAAATTCCCAAAATTAAGCGAGTTACAGCATTTTTTCTCAAAAAAACAAAACACAATCAACTTTTTTATAAAAATCCAAAAATCGAAATATCTCAAAAACTATAAAAGATAGAAAAACAATTTTAGTAACATTAGAAAGATAATAAAATTCTCTACCAAAAAGTACTCCACAATTTTTTCGAAAAACCTCACCGTTTTCGAGATATTTCGAAAAAAGTTAGTAAAAAAAGCAAAAAAAAGAGGAATTTAGGGTGGTACTACCTTCCTGGGGGTTGTTGACCTTCTGCAACGGATCGAAGAGTACCGCGAGATGCCCTTGGACGTGGTGAACCCTCCGAGGACGTTGACCACGATTCTCGTGTCACCGCACTCTACGCGCTTTCTAAAAATCAGAAGTTAAATAAGAAGAAGTATACGAGGGGTGGTACTTTGTACTATTGGTACCATTGGTACCACTTTTTTTGTGCTATTTCGAGGTTTTTTGAGATATTTTGAAAATTTAAACTGATTTTGAATGAGTGAAAAATTTGGAATTTGATGGGAAAAACCCCATTTTGATATCTTTTTTGGTTTTTGAGATATCGATAACTCGATTTTTAAAAAAAGTTGATTGTGTTTTGTTTTTTTGAAAAAAATTGCTGTAATTCGCTTAATTTTGAGAATTTTTGAAAATTTCAAAAACTTTTTAATTCAGTAAGAATTTCTCTATCAAACTCACAAAACCGTGTTTTGATATCTTATTTGGTTTTTGAGATATGAGAATTTAGAAAAAAGCTCGAGTGTTTTTCAAAAACTTGTCATAACTTGCACAATTTTGGGAATTTTTGAAAAATTCAAAAAATTTCTGAATCAGGACGAAATTTCAAATTAAACTCAAAAATTCGCATTTTGATATCTTGTTTGGTTTTTGAGATATTGATATCTGGGTTTTCAAAAAAGTTGATTGTGTTTTGTTTTTTTGAGAAAAATTGCTGTAACTCGCTCAATTTTGGGAATTTTTTAAAAATTCAAAGTGTTTTTGAATAAACAAGAATTTCTCTATCAAACTCAAAAAACCGCATTTTGATATCTTTTTTGGTTTTTGAGATATCGGTATCTCGTTTTTTTATCAATTTTTTTTGTGGAAAAACTGTATATCTTGTTTTTGGGTCAATTTTCAAAATTTTTGAAAATTTCAAAATGGAATTTGAATGTGGATGAAATTTCTATTCAAAAACCGAAAACCGCATTTTAATATCAATTTTGGTTTTTGAGATATGAAAAATTCGTAAAAAGCTCGAGTATTTTTTCGAAAAATTGTCATAACTAGCTCAATTTTTAGAATTTTTGAAAAATTCAAAAAGTTTCTGAATCGGTACAAAATTTAAAATCAAACTCAAAAAACCGCATTTTGATATCGTTTTTGGTTTTTGAGATATCGATATTTGGATTTTTAAAAAAAGTTGATTGTGTTTTGTTTTTTGAGAAAAATTGTTGTAACTCTCTTAATTTTGGAAATTTTTCAAAAATTCAAAAAGTAATCAGTAAGAATTTCTCTATGAAACTCAGAAAACCGTGTTTCGATATCTTTTTTGGTTTTTGAGATATGACAATTTGGAAAAAAGCTCGAGTGTTTTTTTGAAAATTAGCTATAACTCGCCTAATTTTGGGAATTTTTGAAAAATTCAAAAAGTTTTTGAATGAGTTCAAAATTCTCTATCAAACTCAAAAAACCGCGTTTTGATACTTTTTTGGTTTTTGAGATATGAGAATTTGGAAAAAAGCTCGAGTGTTTTTTTGAAAAATCGTCATATCTCGCTCGATTTTTAAAATTTTTTAAAAATTTAAAATGTTTTTGAATCAGTAAGAATTTCTCTATCAAACTCAAAAAACCGCGTTTTGATATCTTTTTTGGTTTTTGAGATATCAGTAACTCGATTTTTAAAAAAAGTTGATTGTGTTTTGTTTTTTTGAGAAAAATTGCTGTAACTCGTTTAATTTTGGGAATTTTTGAAAAATTTAAAAATTTTTTGAATGAGTTCAAAATTCTCTATCAAACTCAAAAAACTGTGTTTTGATATGTTTTTTAGTTTTTGAGATATCGATATTTCGTTTTTTCGAAGATTTTTGAAAATCGTAATTTTGAGATATTTCACTTGTTTTTTGAGATATTTTGAAATTTGAAAGTGGATTTTGAATAAAAACTAAATTTCTAATCAAATCCATAAATCCGCATTTTGAGATTTTTTTTTTGTTTTTGAGATATCGACTCAAATTTTGAATATTTCGATTATTTTTTGAGATATTTTGAAAATTTAAAATGATTTTAAATCAGATTAAAATTCTTATTCAGAATACCAAATTTTAAGTTTCTAGTTTTTTCTGTTTTTAAGAAATCGATATCCCGATTTTTGAGATATTTTGAAAAATCCAATATGGTGTATCTCAGTTGTTTTTTGAAAAAATTCTCCATCAAAATCGAAAAACCGCATTTTGATATATTTTTTGGATTTCGAGATATCGATATCTCGTTTTTTTTGGAAATTTTCGAAAAAATAGAAAAATGGTTGTTTTTTTAAAATTTGAAAGTGGATTTTGAATTAGAAATACATTTTGAATTAAATCCAAAAAACTGTTTTTTGATATCTTTTTTAGTTTTTGAGATATCGATATCTCGTTTTTTTTGGAAATTTTCGAAAAATTGAGAAATGGAGGTTTTTTGGGATTTTTTGAAATGTGGATTTTGAATAAGAATTAAATTCCGAATCAAATCCAAAAATCCGTTTTTTGGTATCTTTTTTGGATTTCGAGATATCGATATCTCGTTTTTTTGGAAATTTTCGAAATTCGAAAAATAGAAAAATTGTGATTTTTTGAGTGTTTTTTGAGATTTTTTGAAATTTGAAAATGGATTTTGAATAAGAATTCAATTCTGAATTGAATTCAAAAAACCGTTTTTTGATATCATTTTTAGGTTTTGAGATATCGATATCACGTTTTTCTTTTTGGAAATTTTCGAAAAAATAGAAAAATGGAGGTTTTTTGAATGTTTTTTGAGATGTTTGAAAATTTGAAAGTAGATTTTGAATAAGAATTAAATTCTGAATCAAATCCAAAAGACCGTTTTTTGATATCTTTTTTAGTTTTTGAGATATCAAATTCAAAATTTTGAAAATTTTAAAAATGCGAAATTTGTATTTCTCAGCGAGTATTTAATGTTATTTCAAATTTCAAAAAAGAATCTGAATTGGAATTAAATTGTGAATCAATGTCAAAAAACCGTTTTTTGATATCTTTTTTGGATTTCGAGATATCGATATCTCGTTTTTTTGGAAATTTTGATAAATCGAAAAATAGCGTTTTTTTGGGTATTTTTTGAAATTCGAAAGTGGATTTTGAATAAGAATTAAATTCTAAATAAAATTCAAAAAACTGTTTTTTGATATCTCTTTTAGTTTTTGAGATATTCAAAAGTGAGTTTTTCGAAAATTTGAAAAATCGAGTATGGCATAACTCACTTGTTTTTTGAGATATTTTGAAAATTCAAATTGATTTTGAATCAGTAAACAATTTGTAAACAAATCCAAAAAACCGTTTTTTGATATCTTTTTTGGTTTTCGAAATATCGATAACTTGATTTTTTTGAGAATTTTGAAAATTTGAAATTTGATTTTGAATCAAAATTGAATTTTGAATCGGATGCAAAAAACTGTTTTTTGATATCTTTTTCGGTTTTTGAGATATTGGTATCTCGATTTTTTTTGAGAATTTTGGAAATTTGAAAAATTGTAATTTTTCGGTTGTTTTTAGAGATTTTTCAAAAATTCAAAAAGTTTATGAATTGGGAGGAAATTTCGAATCGAAATCAAAAAACCGCGTTTTCATATCTTTTTTAGTTTTCGAGATATCGATATCTCGTTTTTTCAGAAAAACGAAAATTTTGAATATCTTGTTCGTTTTTTGAGATATTTTGAAAATTTAAATTGATTTTGAATCAGTAAACAATTTGTAAACAAATCCAAAAAACCGCATTTTGGTATCTTTTTTAGTTTTCGAGATATCGATATCTCATTTTTTCAAAAAACGAAAATTTTGAATATCTCGCTTGACTTTTGAGATATTTTGAAAATTCAAATTGATTTTGAATCAGTAAAAAATTTGTAAACAAATCCAACAAACCGCATTTTGATATCTTTTTTAGTTTTCGTGATATCGATATCTCGATTTTTTTGAGAATTTTGGGAAATTTGAAAAATTGCAATTTTTCGGTCGTTTTTTGAGATTTTTGAAAAATTCAAAAAGATTCTGAATCGGGAGGAAATTTTGAATCAAACTGAAAAAACCGCGTTTTTGTACCATTTTTGGTTTTTGAGATATTGGTATCTCGATTTTTTGGAAACTTTGAAAAATTTAAATTTGTCGGTTTTTGACATTTTTTTGAGATTTTTTGAAAATTTGAAATATGGTTTTGAATTGGGATTGAATTTCAAATCGGTTGCAAAAAACCGCGTTTTTGTATCGTTTTTGGTTTTTGAGATATGGCTATCACGATTTTTGAGATATTTTGAAAAATCCAATATGGCGTATCTCGGTTTGGAATTTTTCAAATTTTCAAAAAGTTTTTGAATCAGTTTTAAATCCTTATTCAGAATCCTAAATTTTGAGTTTCTATCTTTTTTAGTTTTTGAGATATCGATATCTCGGTTTTTTGAGAATTGTAAAAATTTGAAAAATTTCAATTTTTGCTCAATTTTAAAAATTTTTGAAAATTTTAAAATTGGAATTTGAATGTAGATCAAATTTACATTCAAAAACCAAAACTTTTAAGTTTGTAACTTTTTTGGTTTTTGAGATACGCAATTTTGATTTTTGGGAAATTTTCAAAATTCAAAGTTGGCGTAACTCGCTTGTTTTTTGAGATTTTTTTTGAAAATTCAAATTTTTTTTAAGTCAGAATCAAATTTCCAAACAAACTCAAAAAACCGAATTTTGATATCTTCTTTGGTTATCGAGATATTGTAATATCGTTTTTACAAAAATTTTGGAAAATTGTAATTTTGAGATATTTCACTTATTTTTTGAGATATTTTAAAATTTGAAAGTGGATTTTGAATAGAAATCAAAATTCGAATTGAATCCAAAAAATAGAATTTTGATATCTTTTTTGATTTTTGAGATATGAAAAATTCGAAATAAACTCGAGTGTTTTTTTGAAAAATCGTCATATCTCGCTCGATTTTTGGAATTTTTGAAAAATTCAAAAAATAAGTAAATTTCTATTTTTTTGAATTTTTGATATCTGGGAAACCAAAAAAGATATCAAAATGCGTTTTTTTGAGTTGGATAGAGAATTTCGCAGTGATTCAAAAACTTTTTAAATTTTTCAAAAATTCCCAAAAACAAGCGAGTTACAGCAATTTTTCTCAAAAAAACAAAATACGATCAAATTTTTTAAAAATCGAGATATCGATATCTCAAAAAAAATATATCGAGATGCAGTTTTTTGTATTAGTTTCAAAATTTGTCACAGATTCCGAAACTTTTCAAATTTTCAAAAAATTCCAAAAAACAAGTGAGATATGGCGTTTTTTCAAAAAATCACACGAGCTTTTTTTCAAATTCTCATATCTCAAAAACCAAAAAAAGATATCAAAATGTGGTTTTTTGAGTTTGATTTGAAATTTCGTCCTGGCTTAGAAACTGTTCAAATTTTCAAAAAAATCCCAAAAACAAGCGAGTTACAGTAATTTTTCCCAAAAAAAACAAAACACGATCAACTTTTTTAACAAAAAATTTGCAAGTTTGTAACTCACTTGTTTTTTGAGATATTTTGAAAATTCAAATTGTTTTTGAATCAGGAAAAAATTTGTAAACAAATCAAAAAAAACGCATTTTGATATCTTTTTTGGTTTTCGAGATATCGATATCTCGTTTTTTTGAAAATTTTCGAAAAATCGAAAAAATTGCGATTTTTTTGAGTATTTTTTGAGATATTTTAAAATTTGAAAATGGATTTTGAATAAGAATTAAATTCTGAATTAAATTAAAAAAACTGTTTTTTGCTATCTTTTTTGGTTTTTGAGATATTCAAAAAAGTGAGTTTTTCGAAAATTTGAAAAATCAAGTATGGCGTAACTCCCTTGTTTTTGAGATATTTTGATAATTCAAATTGTTTTTGAATCAGTAAACAATTTTTAAACAAATTCAAAAAACCGCATTTTGATATCTTTTTTCGTTTTCGAGATATCGATATCTCATTTTTTCAAAAAACGAAAATTTTGAATCCCTCGCTTGTTTTTTGAGATATTTTTTTGAAAAATTGTCATAACTCGGTCAGTTTTGGAAATTTTTAAAAAATTCAAAAAGTTTCTGAATCAGGACGAAATTTGAAATCAAACTCAAAAAACCGCATTTTGATATCTTTTTTGGTTTTTGAGATATCAGAATTTGAAAAAAGCTCGTGTGTTTTTTTGAAAAAACACCATAACTCGCTTGTTTTTTGAAATTTTTTGAAAATTCAAAAATTTTCTGAATGAGTACAAAATTCTCTATCAAACTCAAAAAACAGTTTTTTTGGTATCTTTTTTGGTTTTTGAGATAACAGTAACTCGATTTTTAAAAAAATTTGATTGTGTTTTGTTTTTTGAGAAAAATTAGTGTAACTCGCTTGTTTTTTGGAATTTTTTAAAAATTTAAAAAGTTTCTAAATCAGGACGAAATTTCGAATCAAACTCAAAAAAACGCATTTCGATATCTTTTTTGGTTTTTGAGATATGAGAATTTGAAAAAAGCTCGAGTGTTTTTTTGAGAAAACGCCATATCTCGCTCAATTTTGGAAATTTTTTGAAAATTCAAAAAGTTTCTGAATGAGTATAAAATTCTCTATCAAACTCAAAAAAACGCATTTTGATATCTTTTTTGGTTTTTGAGATATCGGTAACTCGATTTCTAAAAATGTTGATCGTATTTTGTTTTTATCGAAAAATCGCCATAACTCGCTTAATTTTGGGAATTTTTCAAAAATTCAAAAAGTTTTTGAATCAGTAAAAATTTCTCTATCAATCTCAAAAAACCGTGTTTTGATATCTTTTTTGATTTTTCAGATATAAGAATTTGGAAAGAAGCTCAAGTGTTTTTTCGAAAAATCCCCATAACTCACTCAATTTTCAAAATTTTCCAAAAAATACAAACAGTTTCTGAATCTACCCAAAAATCGCTACAAAAACCAAAAAAGAATCAAAAATTTTCCAAAAAACACCCAAAAAAACACCTCAAAAAAGGAAAAATCAAAAAAATCAAAAATTTTCCAAAAAAACACCCAAAAAAACACCTCAAAAAAGGAAAAATCAAAAAAATCAAAAATTTTCCAAAAAACACCCAAAAAAACGCAAAAAACACCTCAAAAAGGAGAATTCAAAAAAACATCACAAAAATCAAAAATTTTCCAAAAAAAAACACCCAAAAAAACCCAAAAAACACCTCAAAAAAGCAGAATTCAAAAAAAAAATCAAAAAATCCAAAAAAGGAATAAAAAAAGAGGAAAAACACTTGAAAAACGTTTTTAAAAAGGGTGTTTTATCGAGTGATAAATTACCCGTCTCGACCGGGGTTTTATTTTTTTTTTTTTTTGTTCATTGACCGGTTGGATGGCCCTTTTTCGAGCGTGAAGGGCGTGAGAAAAGAGAAAAAGGGCTTCGATTTTTAGGGTAGGTTATTGACCGTGACGCGTTTATTTTATAGAAACTTTTTAAATTTTTCAAAAATCTTGAAAATTAAGCGAGTTATACCGATTTTTCGAAAAAACACTCGAGCTTTGTTTTTGAATTTCGATATCTCGAAAACCAAAAAAGATATCAAAAAACGGTTTTCATATTTTGAATACACTTTTTATCCACATTCAAAATCCATTTGGAAATTTTCAAAAATCATAAAAAACAACCGAAAAACGCTATACTCGATTATTTTCTCAAAAATTCCAACAACAAAAAACGAGATATCGATATCTCAAAAACCAAAAAAGATATCAAAATGCGGTTTTTTGAGTTTGATTCGAAATTTCGTCCTGATTGAGAAACTTTCCGAATTTTCAAAAAATTCCCAAAAACAAGCGAGTTACACTAATTTTTCTCAAAAAAACAAAACACAATCAACTTTTTTTTAAAAATCTAGATATCGATAACTCAAAAACCAAAAAAGATATCAAAATGCGGTTTTCTGAGTTTGATTTCAAATTTCGTCCTGATTCAGAAACTTTTTGAATTTTTTAAAAATTTCTAAAACTGACCGAGTTATGACAATTTTTCGAAAAAACACTCGAGCTTATTTCGAATTTTTCATATCTCAAAAACCAAAAAAGATATCAAAATTCGGTTTTTTGAGATTGATAGAGAATTTTATGCTGATTCAGAAACTTTTTGAATTTTTAGAAAATTCGAAAAATTGAGCGAGTTATGACGATTTTTCGAAAAAAATTTCGAGTTTTTTTGAATTTTTGATATTTTGAAAACTAAAAAAGGTATCGAAATGCGGTTTTTTGGATTTGATTCCAAATTTGATCCTTAATCAAGGTTTTTTTGAAATTTTGAAAATTGAGTGAGTTATGCGATTTTTTCGTTTTCTACGTACTTTCATAAGTTTTCTATGTACTTTCATAAGTTTTCTAATTTCTTATATCTCAAAAACCAAAAAACATATCGAGTAGTGGTTTTTTGGATTCAATTCGAAATTTTCTCCTGATTCAAAAACAGTTTGAATTTTGAAAAAATCTCAAAAAACAAGCGAGTTACGCCATTTTTGTTTTTTCAAAATTTCCCAAAAATCAAAATTGCGTATCTCAAAAACCAAAAAAGTTACAAACTTGAAATTTTTGGTTTTTGAATTTAAATTTAATCCACATTCAAATTCCGTTTTTAAATTTTCAAAAATCTTAAAAATTGAGCGAGAAATCAAAATTTTGGAATTTTACTATTTTTCTCAAAAAATCGAGTTAGCGTATCTCAAAAACCAAAAAATATATCAAAATGCGGTTTTTTGTATTTATTTGCAAATTTTGCCTTCATTCAAAAACAATTTGAATTTTCAAAAAATCTCAAAAAACAAGCAAGTTACGCCATTTTTGTTTTTTCAAAATTTCCCAAAAATCAAAATTGCGTATCTCAAAAACCAAAAAAGTTACAAACTTGAAATTTTTGGTTTTTGAATTTAAATTTAATCCACATTCAAATTCCGTTTTTAAATTTTCAAAAATCTTAAAAATTGAGCGAGAAATCAAAATTTTGGAATTTTACTATTTTTCTCAAAAAATCGAGTTAGCGTATCTCAAAAACCAAAAAATATATCAAAATGCGGTTTTTTGTATTTATTTGCAAATTTTGCCTTCATTCAAAAACAATTTGAATTTTCAAAAAATCTCAAAAAACAAGCAAGTTACGCCATTTTTGTTTTTTCAAAATTTCCCAAAAATCAAAATTGCGTATCTCAAAAACCAAAAAAGTTACAAACTTGAAATTTTTGGTTTTTGAATTTAAATTTAATCCACATTCAAATTCCGTTTTTAAATTTTCAAAAATCTTAAAAATTGAGCAAGAAATCAAAATTTTGGAATTTTACTATTTTTCTCAAAAAATCGAGTTAGCGTATCTCAAAAACCAAAAAAGATATCAAAATGCGGTTTTTTGTATTTATTTGCAAATTTTGCCTTCATTCAAAAACAATTTGAATTTTCAAAAAATCTCAAAAAACAAGCGAGTTACGCCATTTTTGTTTTTTCAAAATTTCCCAAAAATCAAATTTGCGTATCTCAAAAACCAAAAAAGTTATCATAATGCGGTTTTTTGGATTTAATTCGAAATTTAATTCTGATTCAAAATTCATTTTTAAATTTTAAAAAATCTCAAAATACCAGTAAAATATCTCAAAAATTTGATTTTCAAAAAAATTGAGATATCGATATCTCAAAAACTAAAAAAGATATCAAAACGCAATTTTTTGGATGTGATTCAAAATTTAATTCTGATTCAGAATCCATTCAAAAATTTCAACAAAAAAATAATAAATTTTCGAAAATCCAAAACCAATTAATTAATAATTAAGGAATATAATTATCATCGGTAATTAATTTTTTGGGTAGTTAAAATTCGAAAATAAAACTTTCACGAAAGCAATTAAAATGTAATTGAAGTGAAATTATTTTTGAAAAATATATATATCGATATCTCGAAAACCAAAAAAGATATCAAAATGCGGTTTTTTGGATTTGTTTACAAATTGTTTACTGATTCAAAATCAATTTGAATTTTCAAAATATCTCGAAAAACAAGCGAGATATTCAAAATTTTCGTTTTTTGAAAAAATGTGATATCGATATGTCGAAAACCAAAAAAAGATATCAAAATGCGGTTTTTTGGATTTGTTTTCAAATTGTTTACTGATTCAAAATCACTTTGAATTTTCAAAATATCTCAAAAAACAAGCGAGATATTCAAAATTTTCGTTTTTTGAAAAAATGAGATATAATGATATCTCAAAAACTAAAAAAGATATCAAAATGGGGTTTTATGATTTTGATAGAGAATTTTGTGCTGATTCAGAAACTTTCTGAATTTTTCAAAAATTCGAAAAATTGAGCGAGTTATGGCGATTTTTCGAAAAATTTTTCCAGTTTTTATGAATTTTTGATATCTCAAAAACTAAAAAAGATATCACAATGCGGTTTTTTGAATTTGTTTACACATTGATTACTGATTCAAAATCAATTTGAATTTTCAAAATATCTCAAAAAACAAGCGAGATATTCAAAATTTTCGTTTTTTGAAAAAGTGAGGTATCGATATCTCGAAAACTAAAAAAGATAACAAAATGCCGTTTTTTGGATTTGTTTACAAATTGTTTACTGATTCAAAATCAATTTGAATTTTCAAAATATCTCAAAAAACAAGCGAGAGATTCAAAATTTTCGTTTTTTGAAAAAATGAGATATCGATATCTCGAAAACCAAAAAAGATATCAAAATGCGGTTTTTTGGATTTGTTTACAAATTGTTTACTGATTCAAAATCAATTTGAATTTTCAAAATATCTCGAAAAACAAGCGAGATATTCAAAATTTTCGTTTTTTGAAAAAATGTGATATCGATATGTCGAAAACCAAAAAAAGATATCAAAATGCGGTTTTTTGGATTTGTTTTCAAATTGTTTACTGATTCAAAATCACTTTGAATTTTCAAAATATCTCAAAAAACAAGCGAGATATTCAAAATTTTCGTTTTTTGAAAAAGTGAGGTATCGATATCTCGAAAACTAAAAAAGATAACAAAATGCCGTTTTTTGGATTTGTTTACAAATTGTTTACTGATTCAAAATCAATTTGAATTTTCAAAATATCTCAAAAAACAAGCGAGTTACGCCATACTAGATTTTTCAAATTTTCGAAAAACTCACTTTTGAATATCTCAAAAACTAAAAGAGGTATCAAAAAACAGTTTTTTGTATTTAATTCAGAATTTAATTCTTATCCAATATCCATTTTCAAATTTTAAAATATCTCAAAAAATACTCAAAAAAATCGCAATTTTTCGATTTTTCGAAAATTTTCAAAAAAACGAGATATCGATATCTCGAAAACCAAAAAAGATATCAAAATGCGTTTTTTTTGATTTGTTTACAAATTTTTTCCTGATTCAAAAACAGTTTAAATTTTCAAAATATCTCAAAAAACAAGTGAGTTACAAACTTGCAAATTTTTTGTTAAAAAAGTTGATCGTGTTTTGTTTTTTTTTGGGAAAAATTACTGTAACTCGCTTGTTTTTGGGTTTTTTTTGAAAATTCAAAAAGTTTCTAAATCAGGACGAAATTTCGAATCAATCTCAAAAAACCGCATTTTGCTATCTTTTTTGGTTTTTGAGATATGAGAATTTGAAAAAAAGCTCGTGTGATTTTTTGAAAAAACGCCATATCTCACTTGTTTTTTGGAATTTTTTGAAAATTTGAAAAGTTTCGGAATCTGTGAAAAATTTCGAAACTAATACAAAAAACTGCATCTCGATACCTTTTTTGGTTTTTGAGATATCGATATCTCGATTTTTAAAAAATTTGATCGTATTTTGTTTTTTTGAGAAAAATTGCTGTAACTCGCTTGTTTTTGGGAATTTTCGAAAAATTCAAAAAGTTTCTGAATCAGCACAAAATTCTCTATCAAACTCAAAAAAAAGAATTTCGATATCTTTTTCGGTTTTCGAGATATCAAAAATTCAAAAAATTCGAAAAAATTTTCGAAAAATCGCCACAACTCTGTCAATTTTTCGAATTTTTGAAAAATTCAAAAAGCTTCTAAATCAGCACAAAATTCTCTATCAAATTCAAAAAACCGCATTGTGATATCTTTTTTGGTTTTTGAGATACGCGAACTCGATTTTTTCAGAAAAATTATAAAATTCCAAAATTTTGATATCTTGCTCAATTTTTGAGACTTTTGAAAATTTCAAAATAGATTTTGAATGTGGATTAAATTTACATTCAAAAATAGAAAACCGCATTTTAATATCTTTTTTGGTTTTCGAGATATCAAAAATCCGAAAAAAGCTCGAGTGTTTTTTCGAAAAATCACCATAACTCACTCATTTTTAGCAATTTTCAAAAAATTCAAAAACTTTCTGAATCAGTAAAAAAATCTCTCTCGATCCTATTTTCACTTTTCGAGATATCGATATCTCAATTTTTCTCAAAAAAATCCAAAAAATCACTATAACTCACTCAATTTTCAAAATTTTTGAAAAATTCAAATTGTATCTGAATCACAAAAAAATTCCAAATCGAATAGAAAAAACCCGCATTTCAAAATCTTATCAAATTTTCTCTCGTAATCATTTTATCGATAATTCCACACACCCCTATATAAATATACGGGCAGGGCACACTTGATTCCAATTTAAAATTAAAATAAAAATCGGAAAAGAAGAAGAGAAACAGTTGAAAGTCGACCTCGGGAAGGTCAACCACCCCAAAATAAAAAAAATAAATAAAAACACTCGTGCGCTACTTTTTAGTTTTATCGATAATTTAGTTAACTGCATTTTTTTGGAAAATTTTGAGTTTTTTTGTGTTGTTTGATGAGGAATTTTGAGTAGTTTTGGAGGCTTTTTGAATTTTTTGAAAATTTTAAAAATTGAGCGAGTTATAGCGATTTTTCGAAAACCAAAATAAAACACAATCAACTTTTTTTAAAAATCGAGATATCGATATCTCAAAAACCAAAAAAGATATCAAAAAACAGTTTTTTGAGTTTGATAGAAAATTTTGTACTTATTCAGAAACTTTTTGAATTTTCAAAAAATTCCAAAAAATAAGCGAGTTATGACGATTTTTCGAAAAAACACTCGAGCTTTTTTCCAATTTCGCATATCTCGAAAACCAAAAAAGATATCGAGATGCGGTTTTTTGAGTTTGATAGAGAATTTTGTACTGTTTCACAAGCTTTTTAAATTTTTCAAAAATTCCCAAAATTAAGCAAGTTACAGCAATTTTTCTCAAAAAACAAAACACAATCAACTTTTTTGAAAACCCAGATATCAATATCTCAAAAACCAAAAAAGATATCAAAATGTGGTTTTTTGAGATTGATAGAGAATTTTGTACTGATTCAGAAACATTTTGAATTTTTCAAAGATTCCAAAAATTGAGCGAGTTATAGTGATTTTTCAAAAAACACTCGAGCTTTTTTCAAAATTCTGATATCTCGAAAACCAAAAAAGATATCGAGATGTGGTTTTTTGAGTTTGATAGAAAATTTTGTACTGATTCAGAAAATTTTTGAATTTTTAAAAAATTTCAAAAATCAAGCAAGTTATAGCAATTTTTCGAAAAAACACCGAGCTTTTTTCGAATTTCTCATATCTCAAAAACTAAAAAAGTTATAAAAATGCGGTTTTCTGAGTTTGATAGAGAAATTTTCACTGATTCAAAAACTTTTTGAATTTTTGAAAAATTCCCAAAATCAAGCGAGTTACACTAATTTTTCTCATAAAAAACAAAACACAATCAACTTTTTTTAAAAATTGAGTTATCGATATCTCAAAAACCAAAAAAGATATCAAAAAACTGTTTTTTGAGTTTTATAGAGAATTTTGTACTCATTCAGAAAATTTTTGAATTTTCAAAAAATTCCAAAAAACAAGCGAGATATGGCGTTTTTTCAAAAAAACACATGAGCTTTTTTTCAAATTCTCATATCTCAAAAACCAAAATATATATCAAAATGCGATTTTTTGAGTTTGATTCCAAATTTCGTCCCGATTCAGAAACTTTTCGAATTTTCAAAAAATTCCCAAAAACAAGCGAGTTACACCAATTTTTCTCAAAAAAACAAAACACAATCAACTTTTTTTAAAAATCGAGTTAACGATATCTCAAAAACCAAAAAAGATATCAAAAAACAGTTTTTTGAGATTGATAGAGAATTTTGTACTTATTAAAAAACTTTTTAAATTCTCAAAAAATTCCAGAAAACAAGCGAGATATGGCGATTTTTCGAAAAAACACGCGAGCTTTTTTCGAATTTTGCATATCTCAAAAACCGAAAAAGATATCAAAATTCAGTTTGTCGAGTTCGATTCGAAATTTCGTCACAATTTAGAAACTTTTTGAATTTTCAAAAAATTCCCAAAAACAAGCTCGTTACACGATTCAATCTTTCAGGGTCAAACACCCCAACACGCGCGCGCCCTCTTTACTCAAACGGGCGCACACTCGACCAATCAAATCGTCGTTTTCTTGTAAAACAATCGACAAACACACGATTTGTATTGGTCGATTGTTTTTTGTTTTCACACAGAAACACACACGCACCACTTCTCGGATTCCGTCAAGGTTGGCGTTGGAAAACAAATGAATGCGCGCTTAGATCGGTGCACCAATTTCGAATCGGCAGACGGGCTGCGAACTAAATTCGTGCACGCGGTTGTCACGTTTCGATTTTTTTTCGGAAAATTTTGGATTTTTTGATGAAAATATGAATGAATTTTGATAAAAAAGTATTAAAATTAGTGAAAAATGGAATTTTTTTTGAAAAATATACGAGGATGATCCATATATTTGCAGATTTCAAAATTTATTGTAAAAAACTATAATCTAGTTACCGACAATTACAGATTTGCTTATTTTTGATAAAAATTTTGATTTTTTGGTAAAAATATTATCGAATTTTGATTAAAAATTATTAAAATTAGTCAAAAATGCAATTTTTTTTGAAAAATATACGAGGATGGTCGAAATATTTGCAGATTTCAAAATTTATTGAAAAAAATTATAATCTAGTTACCGACAATTACAGATTTGCTTATTTTTGATAAAAATTTTGATTTTTTGGTAAAAATATTATCGAATTTTGATAAAAAAATATCAAAATTAGTCAAAAATGCAATTATTTTTGAAAAATATACGAGGGTGGTCGAAATATTTGCAGATTTCAAAATCTATATATATAAAAATGAAACCCGTTTTCCTTGGTCATGGCATCACGCGTGAATGGCTGGACCGATTTTACTAATTCTTTTTGTGTTGTATTTGGTATTATTAGGAGAAGGTTATTACGAAAAAAATATTAAGAAAATCTCTCAGAAATATTAAAAAATAGACATTTAATGTCATTCACAGCCATAGACTATATTGAAAGAGCATCGTTTGTTCGGAAACGTAGTTACTTAATTAAATTAACCTGTGAAATCACACCCATAACCCACGCGTGAATGGCTGAACCGATTTTACTAATTCTTTTTATGTTGTATTAGTTATTATTAGGAGAAGGTTCATTTTTATAATTTTTCAAATCTGCGTATATTTCGAACATCCTTTCATATTTTTTGAAAAAAATTGCATTTTTGAGAAGTTTTAACACTTTTCTATTCAAATTTAATCATATTTTTATCAAAAATCAATAATTAGCAACTTTTTCTATAACGTTCAAGGCCACTTTTAACAGAATATTTATTTTATGATATAATTCGCAAAAAATCGAAATTTTTAAGAAAATATTGATTAATTTCTGTTTATAATCGATTAATAAAGCTTATTTATCGATTTTTAATTGAAAATAATGAAGGATGTTTGAAATATTAACAGATTTTCAAATTTTGACATCTGTCATGCTCACTGAGAAAAAGAAGAAAAATTGTCAAATATTCAATAAAATTGCAATTTTTGATTAAAATGTTGATTAATTTGTGTTTAAAATCGATTAATTAAGCTTATTTATCGATTTTTAATCAAAAATAATGAAGGATGTTTGAAATATTAACGGATTTTTAATTTTTGACATCTGTCATGCTCACTAAGATAAAGAAGAAGAATTGTCAGATATTCAATAAAATCGCAATTTTTAATAAAAATATCGATTAATTTGTGTTTATAATCGATTAATTAAGCGTATTTATCGATATTTGATCGAAAATAATAAAGGATGTTTGAAATATTAACAGATTTTTAATTTTTGACAGTTGTCATGCTCACTAAGATAAAGAAGAAGAAGAAAAGTTTTAATGAAAATATCGATTAATTTGTGTTTATAATCGATTAATAAAACGTATTTATCGATTTTTTATCGAAAATATTGAAGGATGTTTGAAATATAAGCAGATTTATAATTTTTGACAGATTGATCTCTTATTTGTATAATTTTTGAAATCTGCGTATATTTCGAACATCATTTGATATTTTTTGAAAAAAATTGCATTTTTGACAAATTTTAACAGTTTTCTGTTCAAATTTAATCATATTTTTATCAAAAATAGATTTTTTAAAAAAATTAGCAACTTTTTCTATAACGTTCAAGGCCACTTTTGACAGAATATCTATTTTATGATATCGAAATTTTTAAGAAAATATCAATTAAGGCCAATTCTCACATAGCAGCGCCGCAGCAGCGCGTCGCGTAGCCGCAAATGCGGCTCCATAAAGTATTCATTATTTTAAATGGAACGGTTCCCACATAAGCAGAGCAGTGCGGCAGCAGCACAGCGCGTCGACATCTAACGCCTTCGAGAGCGTTGTATGCTGCTCTGTGCCGCGCCGCGCTGCCAAGTGGGTATTAGAAAGCAGCAAACACTGCTGAGGTTGATGTTATTTGGTTAATAAACTACAGAAAGCTAAATAAATAAAAAATAATTTTTTCTTCAAGCGTATAATAATAACTATATTACTTTTTGCAACACAGACCGTAGAAATATCCCATTATTTTACTAGTACAAAAATGAATTTTCATTATTGTACTAATAAAATAATGGGGCGTTGTAATCAAGTAGGTAGGAACTGTCATTTTTAAACTTATTTAATTTGACGTTTGTCTGTTTTGAAAATTTTGTGAAAAATGTCTCAAGAATTGCAATGTACGCCTCCGGAATTAGTTGAAATAGCTAATTCCAGTATTGAAACTCTAATTCCAACGAAGTCGCGTAAACTGTATGATTTTGCATACGAAAAATTTCTAAAATGGTGCAATGAATATAATGTACAGCAATACACGGAAAACGTTATGCTTGCATACTTCACGAATTTGTCCAGAAAGTTTAAAAGTTCTACTCTATGGGCACAGTATTCAATGATTAAAAGTCAATTAAACATTAAACATAATGTTAAAATAGAAAAATATAGCAAATTAATTGCATTTATAAAGCGCCAAGGGAAAAATTATACACCGAAAAAATCAAAAGTATTAACACAAGATCAATTTGATAAATTTCTCAAGGATGCACCAAATAATGTTTATTTAGCAACAAAGGTAGGTACTTTCTTATTTCTTTTTAATCATTATTACGTTTATTAAACCGTTGACAGTGATATCTACTAGCAGATCAATATTTAACTTGACAGCAAATATTACCTCATTTCCTACTTATAACATTTAATGACGGTAGCTCAGTGGCAGAGCTTTTGTCTTCGGTCGCAAAGGTCAGCGGTTCTAATCCCGGTGCTACCAGCTTTTTTTTTTATTTATTTCAACGTTTGTTTTAGGTTATATTAATATTTGGAGTCACAGGAGCCCTTAGATGCGATGAACTTGTTAATTTAAAGTCTAGCGAAATCCAAGATTTGGGAAATTTAATTTTGGTTAAAATCATAAACACAAAAAACAAAAAACAACGGTCGTTTACTATAATTGGCGATTTTTATTTGAATTTGGTAAGACAGTATACGGCTCTTCGTCCGGATGATATTGGCCTGCAGCGATTTTTTATTAAATACCAGAATGGTAAATGTCACCGTGTGGTAATGGGTATCCACAAAATATCAAACGTACCAAAAGACGTTGCTACGTTTTTGAAATTAACAAATCCTCATGAATATACAGGACATTGCCTTCGGAGGACTTCCGCAACTATTTTAGTTGACAACGGAGGTGATATTATCGCCCAGTTTGCACAGCCTCGGCTAGCGCCTCGGCAGTGCAAGAATCTGGGCTCAACAATAATGTTGGCCTTCTACTCCTAGTAACATAATATACTATTTATGAATGATCCTTAAGAAAACAACTAGATGGATTTGAAACAAATAAAAACTCCTTTTATAGATTTCTGTAGAATAGAGAAAGATTCTATATTTGTTTATTGTTAATATTCTTAAGTAGATGTCGTTTATTTATTAGAATATTCGTTTGGTATTTCACATAGTCAGCATTTATTAGATATTTCCTTTTTTATGCAAGGGTGCTGTTTTATTTTTTATTGTTGGATATTGAGTAGTTTATTTTTAGTTTTTATTGAAAAATAAACCTAGTACATATATACGTATAGGTACATACAGGTACGTGATCTAACAACATCAAATCGAATGTTGATATTTTGATTTTTTCCTTTGTTTAGTTAGATATTGTTAGCAAAAACAGAAGATGGAAGGCAAAATCGAGAGATTGATTTTATTAGTTAGTGAGAGGCTAGAAATCTACGATCTAGGTAATAAACATTACAGTAATTTAATAAGAAAAGAAAACATCTGGAATGAAATAAATAGTCTGAACAGTACTGGGACAAATGTTTCGCAACCGCTACGGTCGTGATTCTGCTGCTGCTGCACTGCTTATGTGGGAATGCCTTCATGGTTTTTGCATCGCGGCGGAGTTGTGAAGGCTGCTGCCGCGCTGCTGCGGCGCTGCTATGTGAGAATCGGCCTTTAATTTGTCATTATAATCGATTAATAAAGCTTATTTATCGATATTTAACCGAAAATAATAAAGGATGTTTGAAATATTAACAGATTTTTAAATTTTGACATCTGTCATGCTCACTGAGAAAAAGAAGAAGAATTGTCAAATATTCAACAAAATTGCAATTTTGATAAAAATATCGATTAATTTGTGTTTAAAACCAATTAATTAAGCTTATTTATCGATTTTTAATCGAAAATAATGAAGGATGTTTGAAATATTAACGGATTTTTAATTTTTGACATTTGTCATGCTCACTAAGAAAAAGAATTGTCAAATATTTAATAAAATCGTAATTTTTTAAGAAAATATCGATTAATTTGTGTTTATAATCGATTAATTAAGCTTATTTATCGATTTTTAATCGAAAATAATGAAGGATGTTTGAAATATTAACAGATTTTTAATTTTTGACATTTGTCATGCTCACTAAGAAAAAGAATTGTCAAATATTTAATAAAATCGTAATTTTTTAAGAAAATATCGATTAATTTGTGTTTATAATCGATTAATTAAGCTTATTTATCGATTTTTAATCGAAAATAATGAAGGATGTTTGAAATATTAACAGATTTATAATTTTTGACATTTGTCATGCTCACTAAGAAAAAGAGGAAGAAGAAAAGTTTTAATGAAAATATCGATTAATTTGTGTTTATAATCGATTAACTAAGCTTATTTATCGATTTTTAATCGAAAATAATGAAGGATGTTTGAAATATTAACAGATTTTTAATTTTTGACATTTGTCATGCTCACTAAGAAAAAGAATTGTCAAATATTTAATAAAATCGTAATTTTTTAAGAAAATATCGATTAATTTGTGTTTATAATCGATTAATTAAGCTTATTTATCGATTTTTAATCGAAAATAATGAAGGATGTTTGAAATATTAACAGATTTATAATTTTTGACATTTGTCATGCTCACTAAGAAAAAGAGGAAGAAGAAAAGTTTTAATGAAAATATCGATTAATTTGTGTTTATAATCGATTAATTAAGCTTATTTATCGATTTTTAATCGAAAATAATGAAGGATGTTTGAAATATTAACGGATTTTTAATTTTTGACATTTGTCATGCTCACTAAGAAAAAGAAGAAGAATTGTCAGATATTCAATAAAATCGTAATTTTTTAAGAAAATATCGATTAATTTGTGTTTATAATCGATTAATTAAGCGTATTTATCGATTTTTTATCGAAAATAATGAAGGATGTTTGAAATATTAACAGATTTATAATTTTTGACATTTGTCATGCTCACTAAGAAAAAGAGGAAGAAGAAAAGTTTTAATGAAAATATCGATTAATTTGTGTTTATAATCGATTAATTAAGCTTATTTATCGATTTTTAATCGAAAATAATGAAGGATGTTTGAAATATTAACAGATTTTTAATTTTTGACATTTGTCATGCTCACTAAGAAAAAGAATTGTCAAATATTTAATAAAATCGTAATTTTTTAAGAAAATATCGATTAATTTGTGTTTATAATCGATTAATTAAGCTTATTTATCGATTTTTAATCGAAAATAATGAAGGATGTTTGAAATATTAACAGATTTATAATTTTTGACATTTGTCATGCTCACTAAGAAAAAGAGGAAGAAGAAAAGTTTTAATGAAAATATCGATTAATTTGTGTTTATAATCGATTAATTAAGCTTATTTATCGATTTTTAATCGAAAATAATGAAGGATGTTTGAAATATTAACGGATTTTTAATTTTTGACATTTGTCATGCTCACTAAGAAAAAGAAGAAGAATTGTCAGATATTCAATAAAATCGTAATTTTTTAAGAAAATATCGATTAATTTGTGTTTATAATCGATTAATTAAGCGTATTTATCGATTTTTTATCGAAAATAATGAAGGATGTTTGAAATATTAACGGATTTTTATTTTTTGACATTTATCATGCTCACTAAGAAAAAGAAGAAGAATTGTCAGGTATTCAATAAAATCGTAATTTTTTAAGAAATTATCGATTAATTTGTGGTTATAATCGATTAATTAAGCTTATTTATCGATTTTTATACAATTTTCCTCTTACAATCATATTTTTAGGTCGTGCAAGTATGCAATAGATGACACTGTTTATATTTAATTTTTTATCGATAAAAAAACAGGGGAAACTAATGTAGAAAAAATGTAAAAATTGTAAAAAAGGAAATGAAAAAAAAATTATTTATTGTTAGGCGGTACGAAGTTCGCCGGGCCAGCTAGTTTATTATAAAAAACTATAATCTAGTTACCGACAATTACAGATTTGCTTATTTTTGATAAAAATTTTGATTTTTTGGTAAAAATATTATCGAATTTTGATTAAAAATTATTAAAATTAGTCAAAAATGCAATTTTTTTTGAAAAATATACGAGGATGGTCGAAATATTTGCAGATTTCAAAATTTATTATAAAAAACTATAATCTAGTTACCGACAATTACAGATTTGCTTATTTTTGATAAAAATTTTGATTTTTTGGTAAAAATATTATCGAATTTTGATTAAAAATTATTAAAATTAGTCAAAAATGCAATTTTTTTTGAAAAATATACGAGGATGGTCGAAATATTTGCAGATTTCAAAATTTATTATAAAAAACTATAATCTAGTTACCGACAATTACAGATTTGCTTATTTTTGATAAAAATTTTGATTTTTTGGTAAAAATATTATTGAATTTTGATTAAAAAGTATCAAAATTAGTCAAAAATGCAATTATTTTTGAAAAATATACGAGGATGGTCGAAATATTTGCAGATTTCAAAATTTATTGAAAAAAATTATAATCTAGTTACCGACAATTACAGATTTGCTTATTTTTGATAAAAATTTTGATTTTTTGGTAAAAATATTATTGAATTTTGATTAAAAAGTATCAAAATTAGTCAAAAATGCAATTATTTTTGAAAAATATACGAGGATGGTCGAAATATTTGCAGATTTCAAAATTTATTGTAAAAAACTATAATCTAGTTACCGACAATTACAGATTTGCTTATTTTTGATAAAAATTTTGATTTTTTGGTAAAAATATTATCGAATTTTGATTAAAAAGTATCAAAATTAGTCAAAAATGCAATTATTTTTGAAAAATATACGAGGATGGTCGAAATATTTGCAGATTTCAAAATTTATTGAAAAAAATTATAATCTAGTTACCGACAATTACAGATTTGCTTATTTTTGATAAAAATTTTGATTTTTTGGTAAAAATATTATCGAATTTTGATTAAAAATTATTAAAATTAGTCAAAAATGCAATTTTTTTTGAAAAATATACGAGGATGGTCGAAATATTTGCAGATTTCAAAATTTATTATAAAAAACTATAATCTAGTTACCGACAATTACAGATTTGCTTATTTTTGATAAAAATTTTGATTTTTTGGTAAAAATATTATCGAATTTTGATTAAAAAGTATCAAAATTATTCAAAAATGTAATTATTTTTGAAAAATATACGAGGATGGTCGAAATATTTGCAGATTTCAAAATTTATTAATGAAAACTATAATCTAGTTACCGACAATTACAGATTTGCTTATTTTTGATAAAAATTTTGATTTTTTGGTAAAAATATTATTGAATTTTGATTAAAAAGTATCAAAATTAGTCAAAAATGCAATTTTTTTTGAAAAATATACGAGGATGGTCGAAATATTTGCAGATTTCAAAATTTATTGAAAAAAATTATAATCTAGTTACCGACAATTACAGATTTGCTTATTTTTGATAAAAATTTTGATTTTTTGGTAAAAATATTATCGAATTTTGATTAAAAATTATTAAAATTAGTCAAAAATGCAATTTTTTTTGAAAAATATACGAGGATGGTCGAAATATTTGCAGATTTCAAAATTTATTGAAAAAAATTATAATCTAGTTACCGACAATTACAGATTTGCTTATTTTTGATAAAAATTTTGATTTTTTGGTAAAAATATTATCGAATTTTGATTAAAAATTATTAAAATTAGTCAAAAATGCAATTTTTTTTGAAAAATATACGAGGATGGTCGAAATATTTGCAGATTTCAAATATTAATGAAAACTATAATCTAGTTACCGACAATTACAGATTTGCTTATTTTTGATAAAAATTTTGATTTTTTGGTAAAAATATTATTGAATTTTGATTAAAAAGTATCAAAATTAGTCAAAAATGCAATTTTTTTTGAAAAATATACGAGGATGGTCGAAATATTTGCAGATTTCAAAATTTATTGAAAAAAATTATAATCTAGTTACCGACAATTACAGATTTGCTTATTTTTGATAAAAATTTTGATTTTTTGGTAAAAATATTATCGAATTTTGATTAAAAAGTATCAAAATTAGTCAAAAATGCAATTTTTTTTGAAAAATATACGAGGATGGTCGAAATATTTGCAGATTTCAAAATTTATTGAAAAAAATTATAATCTAGTTACCGACAATTATTTTTGATAAAAATTTTGATTTTTTGGTAAAAATATTATCGAATTTTGATAAAAAAGTATCAAAATTATTCAAAAATGTAATTATTTTTGAAAAATATACGAGGATGGTCGAAATATTTGCAGATTTCAAAATTTATTAATGAAAACTATAATCTAGTTACCGACAATTACAGATTTGCTTATTTTTGATAAAAATTTTGATTTTTTGGTAAAAATATTATTGAATTTTGATTAAAAAGTATCAAAATTAGTCAAAAATGCAATTTTTTTTGAAAAATATACGAGGATGGTCGAAATATTTGCAGATTTCAAAATTTATTGAAAAAAATTATAATCTAGTTACCGACAATTACAGATTTGCTTATTTTTGATAAAAATTTTGATTTTTTGGTAAAAATATTATCGAATTTTGATTAAAAATTATTAAAATTAGTCAAAAATGCAATTTTTTTTGAAAAATATACGAGGATGGTCGAAATATTTGCAGATTTCAAAATTTATTGAAAAAAATTATAATCTAGTTACCGACAATTACAGATTTGCTTATTTTTGATAAAAATTTTGATTTTTTGGTAAAAATATTATCGAATTTTGATAAAAAAATATCAAAATTAGTCAAAAATGCAATATTTTTTGAAAAATATACAAGGATGCTTGAAATATTTGCAGATTTTGAAATTTATTGAAAAAAATTATAATCTAGTTACCGACAATTACAGATTTGCTTATTTTTGATAAAAATTTTGATTTTTTGGTAAAAATATTATCGAATTTTGATTAAAAATTATTAAAATTAGTCAAAAATGCAATTTTTTTTGAAAAATATACGAGGATGGTCGAAATATTTGCAGATTTCAAATATTAATGAAAACTATAATCTAGTTACCGACAATTACAGATTTGCTTATTTTTGATAAAAATTTTGATTTTTTGGTAAAAATATTATTGAATTTTGATTAAAAAGTATCAAAATTAGTCAAAAATGCAATTTTTTTTGAAAAATATACGAGGATGGTCGAAATATTTGCAGATTTCAAAATTTATTGAAAAAAATTATAATCTAGTTACCGACAATTACAGATTTGCTTATTTTTGATAAAAATTTTGATTTTTTGGTAAAAATATTATCGAATTTTGATTAAAAAGTATCAAAATTAGTCAAAAATGCAATTTTTTTTGAAAAATATACGAGGATGGTCGAAATATTTGCAGATTTCAAAATTTATTGAAAAAAATTATAATCTAGTTACCGACAATTACAGATTTGCTTATTTTTGATAAAAATTTTGATTTTTTGGTAAAAATATTATCGAATTTTGATAAAAAAATATCAAAATTAGTCAAAAATGCAATATTTTTTGAAAAATATACAAGGATGCTTGAAATATTTGCAGATTTTGAAATTTATTAAAAAAATTGTAATCTAGTTACCGACAATTACAGATTTGCTTATTTTTGATAAAAATCTTGTTGTTTTGGTAAAAATATTATCAAATTTTGATAAAAAAGTATTAAAATTAGTCAAAAATGCAATATTTTTTGAAAAATATACAAGGATGGTCGAAATATTTGCAGATTTCAAAAATTTCAAATTGACAGTTCAATCTGTCAAAATTTGGCCTTGAACGACAAAGGAAAACCAGCTATTGCAATTTTTTGAAAAAAACACAAATTTTTTAAAAATTTGAGAATGAATTTGAATGAGGAGAAAATTTTGAAACGATTACAAAAAACCGCATTTTGATATCTTTTTTGGTTTTTGAGATACGCTTACTCGATTTTTTGAGACAAATTGTTAAATTCCCAAAATTTTGATTTCTCACTCAATTTTTGAGATTTTTGAAAATTTAAAAACAGAATTTGAATGTGGATAAAATTTTCATTCAAAAACCAAAAATTTCAAGTTTGTTACTTTTTTGGTGTTTGAGATACGCAATTTTGATTTTTGGGAAATTTTGAAAAAACAAAAATGGCGTAATTCACTTGTTTTTTGAGATTTTTTCAAAATTCAAACTGTTTTTGAATCGCGAAACAATTTGCAAACAAACTCAAAAAACCGCATTTTGATATCTTTTTTGGTTTTTGAGATACGCTTACTCGATTTTTTGAGAAAAATTGTTAAATTCCCAAAATTTTGATTTCTCACTCAATTTTTGAGATTTTTGAAAATTTAAAAACAGAATTTGAATGTGGATAAAATTTTCATTCAAAAACCAAAAATTTCAAGTTTGTTACTTTTTTGGTGTTTGAGATACGCAATTTTGATTTTTGGGAAATTTTGAAAAAACAAAAATGGCGTAATTCACTTGTTTTTTGAGATTTTTTCAAAATTCCAACTACTTTTTGAATCACGAAACAATTTGCAAACAAACTCAAAAAACCGCATTTTGATATCTTTTTTGGTTTTTGAGATACGCTTACTCGATTTTTTGAGAAAAATTGTTAAATTCCCAAAATTTTGATTTCTCACTCAATTTTTGAGATTTTTGAAAATTTAAAAACAGAATTTGAATGTGGATAAAATTTTCATTCAAAAACCAAAAATTTCAAGTTTGTTACTTTTTTGGTGTTTGAGATACGCAATTTTGATTTTTGGGAAATTTTGAAAAAACAAAAATGGCGTAATTCACTTGTTTTTTGAGATTTTTTCAAAATTCAAACTGTTTTTGAATGGCAAAACAATTTGCAAACAAACTCAAAAAACCGCATTTTGATATCTTTTTTGGTTTTTGAGATACGCTTACTCGATTTTTTGAGAAAAATAATAAAATTCCAAAATTTTGATTTCTCGCTCAATTTTTAAGATTTTTGAAAATTTAAAAACGTAATTTGAATGTGGATTAAATTTACATTCAAAAACCAAAAATCTCAAGTTTGTAACTTTGTTGGTTTTTGAGATACGCAATTTTGATTTTTGGGAAATTTTGAAAAAACAAATATGGCGTAACTCGCTTGTTTTTTGAGATTTTTTCAAAATTCAAACTGTTTTTGAATCAGGAGAAAATTTCAAATCAAATCCAAAAAACCGCATCTCGATATCTTTTTTGGTTTTTGAGATATGAGAAATGAGAAAACTTATGAAAGTACATAGAAAACTTATGAAAGTACGTAGAAAACGAAAAAATCGCATAACTCACTCAATTTTCAAAATTTTTCAAAATTTCAAAAAAACCTTGATTAAGAATCAAATTTGGAATCAAATCCAAAAAACCGCATTTTGATACCTTTTTTAGTTTTCAAAATATCAAAAATTCAAAAAAACTCGAAATTTTTTTCGAAAAATCGTCATAACTCGCTCAATTTTTCGAATTTTCGAAAAATTCAAAAAGTTTCTGAATCTGCATAAAATTCTCTATCAATCTCAAAAAACCGAATTCTGATATCTTTTTTGGTTTTTGAGATATGAAAAATTCGAAATAAGCTCGAGTGTTTTTTCGAAAAATTGTCATAACTCGGTCAGTTTTAGAAATTTTTTGAAAATTCAAACTGTTTTTGGATCAGGAAACAATTTTGAAACAAATGCAAAAAACCGCATTTTGATATCTTTTTTGGTTTTCGAGATATCGATATCTCGATTTTTAAAAAAGTTTGATAGTGTTTTGTTTTTTATGAAAAATCCCCATAACTCGCTCATTTTATAACCGATTTTCAAAATTCAAAAATTTCCTGAATCAACACCAAATTCTCCATCAAATACAAAAAACCACATTTTGATATCTTTTTTAGTTTTTTAGATACCGATATCTCAATTTTTTTAATAAAAGTCGATCGTGTTTTGTTTTTTTTTACGAAAAATCGTCATAACTCACTCAATTTTCAAAATTTTTAAAAAATTCAAAAACTTCCTAAATCAGTAAAAACTCCCGAATCCAATCCAAAAAAACGCATTTCAATAACTTTATTACTTTCCAAGATATCAAAACCAAAAAAAAAGCTCGAATGTTTATTTTATCCGATAATTCCACACTAAAACCGGCAACACCGCTCCGCAGCCAATCCGCCTTTTCAATCTTTGTTCGTTTTTCGACTCAACCATCCGACGAGGGACGTTTTGTACGACGATGAGAGGGGAGGGGGTGGAATGGGTGGAGGTGGAGGGGGCTGAAATTAGAAAATAATTCCACGGCCTTCTCAGTCAATCCTGCGCGCAACCCGAGAAGAAAAACAAAAACGAAACGTCATCATTCGACGCGCAAAGGGTGGAGTAGCTCTTCTTCTTTTCCCCCTTTTTCGAAAAAAAATCGTGAAAAAAACCCGGAAAAATTGGAATTTTTTCAGTGAAAACACCCTCCTTCTCAACCGGAAAATCGAGTCGGCAGTGATTGAAAAACAGTTGAAATTCGTTTTTTTTTTGGATTTGAGGTTAAGTGTTTTGGATTACGTAATATTTAAAGTAAGTGTTTTTGTTTTTATTTTTATTATTTTTGATATTCATTTGTTATTGCGCATGGCTTGCTTAGATTTTATCGAAAAATGCGTTTTTTTGATGGGAAAATGCGTTTTTTTGGTGAAAAGTGAGTTTTTTTGGTGGAAAAATGCGTGTTTTTGGTGAAAAAACGCATTTTTTGATGGTTTTTTCGATAAAATTTGCGTTTTTTTGTTGATTATGAATACAGGAAGTGATAAAAAAGAAGAAGAAGAAGAATGATGTAATAATCGTTTTCTAACGGTGCTTGATTTCGATTAATCGGTTGAGAATCGATTATTTTGGTAGAGATGGGATTATTTTTGTTTGATATTTCGAGAATTAAGAAAGATATTGAAATTTGGTTTTTTGTGTTTGATTTGGGAGTTTTCACTGATTTAGGAAGTTTTTGAATTTTGAAAATCGGTTGGAACATAAGCGAGTTATGGTGATTTTTCAAAAAAACACACGAGCTTTTTTCTGATTTTTGATATCTCAGAAACTAAGAAAGTTATCAAAAATCGGTTTTTTGAGTTTGATGTGAGAGTTGTTACTGATTTAGGAAGTTTTTGAATTTTGAAAATCGGTTGGAAAATAAGCGAGTTATGGTGATTTTTCAAAAAAACACTCGAGCTTTTTTCGGATTTTTGATATCTCGGAAACTAAGAAAGATATCAAAAATCGGTTTTTTGAGTTTGATTTGAGAGTTGTTACTGATTTAGGAAGTTTTTGAATTTTGAAAATCGGTTGGAAAATAAGCAAGTTATGGTGATTTTTCAAAAAAACACTCGAGCTTTTTTCGGATTTTAATATCTCGGAAACTAAAAAAGATATCAAAAATTGGTTTTTTGATTCTGATTTGGGAGTTGTTACTGATTTAGGAAGTTTTTGAATTTTGAAAATCGGTTGGAAAATAAGCGAGTTATGGTGATTTTTCAAAAAAAACACTCGAGCTTTTTTCGGATTTTGATATCTCAGAAACTAAAAAAGATATCAAAAATTGGTTTTTTGATTCTGATTTGGGAGTTGTTACTGATTTAGGAAGTTTTTGAATTTTGAAAATCGGTTGGAAAATAAGCGAGTTATGGTGATTTTTCAAAAAAAACACTCGAGCTTTTTTCGGATTTTGATATCTCGGAAACTAAAAAAGATATCAAAAATTGGTTTTTTGATTCTGATTTGGGAGTTGTTACTGATTTAGGAAGTTTTTGAATTTTGAAAATCGGTTGGAAAATAAGCAAGTTATGGTGATTTTTCAAAAAAACACTCGAGCTTTTTTCGGATTTTAATATCTCGGAAACTAAAAAAGATATCAAAAATTGGTTTTTTGATTCTGATTTGGGAGTTGTTACTGATTTAGGAAGTTTTTGAATTTTGAAAATCGGTTGGAAAATAAGCAAGTTATGGTGATTTTTCAAAAAAACACTCGAGCTTTTTTCGGATTTTAATATCTCGGAAACTAAAAAAGATATCAAAAATTGGTTTTTTGATTCTGATTTGGGAGTTGTTACTGATTTAGGAAGTTTTTGAATTTTGAAAATCGGTTGGAAAATAAGCGAGTTATGGTGATTTTTCAAAAAAAACACTCGAGCTTTTTTCGGATTTTGATATCTCGGAAACTAAAAAAGATATCAAAAATTGGTTTTTTGATTCTGATTTGGGAGTTGTTACTGATTTAGGAAGTTTTTGAATTTTGAAAATCGGTTGGAAAATAAGCGAGTTATGGTGATTTTTCAAAAAAAACACTCGAGCTTTTTTCGGATTTTGATATCTCGGAAACTAAAAAAGATATCAAAAATTGGTTTTTTGATTCTGATTTGGGAGTTGTTACTGATTTAGGAAGTTTTTGAATTTTGAAAATCGGTTGGAAAATAAGCAAGTTATGGTGATTTTTCAAAAAAACACTCGAGCTTTTTTCGGATTTTAATATCTCGGAAACTAAAAAAGATATCAAAAATTGGTTTTTTGATTCTGATTTGGGAGTTGTTACTGATTTAGGAAGTTTTTGAATTTTGAAAATCGGTTGGAAAATAAGCGAGTTATGGTGATTTTTCAAAAAAAACACTCGAGCTTTTTTCGGATTTTGATATCTCGGAAACTAAAAAAGATATCAAAAATTGGTTTTTTGATTCTGATTTGGGAGTTGTTACTGATTTAGGAAGTTTTTGAATTTTGAAAATCGGTTGGAAAATAAGCGAGTTATGGTGATTTTTCAAAAAAAACACTCGAGCTTTTTTCGGATTTTGATATCTCGGAAACTAAAAAAGATATCAAAAATTGGTTTTTTGATTCTGATTTGGGAGTTGTTACTGATTTAGGAAGTTTTTGAATTTTGAAAATCGGTTGGAAAATAAGCGAGTTATGGTGATTTTTCAAAAAAAACACTCGAGCTTTTTTCGGATTTTGATATCTCGGAAACTAAAAAAGATATCAAAAATTGGTTTTTTGATTCTGATTTGGAAGTTGTTACTGATTTAGGAAGTTTTTGAATTTTGAAAATCGGTTGGAAAATAAGCGAGTTATGGTGATTTTTCAAAAAAAACACTCGAGCTTTTTTCGGATTTTGATATCTCGGAAACTAAAAAAGATATCAAAAATTGGTTTTTTGATTCTGATTTGGAAGTTGTTACTGATTTAGGAAGTTTTTGAATTTTGAAAATCGGTTGGAAAATAAGCGAGTTATGGTGATTTTTCAAAAAAAACACTCGAGCTTTTTTCGGATTTTGATATCTCGGAAACTAAAAAAGATATCAAAAATTGGTTTTTTGATTCTGATTTGGAAGTTGTTACTGATTTAGGAAGTTTTTGAATTTTGAAAATCGGTTGGAAAATAAGCGAGTTATGGTGATTTTTCAAAAAAAACACTCGAGCTTTTTTCGGATTTTGATATCTCGGAAACTAAAAAAGATATCAAAAATTGGTTTTTTGATTCTGATTTGGAAGTTGTTACTGATTTAGGAAGTTTTTGAATTTTGAAAATCGGTTGGAAAATAAGCGAGTTATGGTGATTTTTCAAAAAAAACACTCGAGCTTTTTTCGGATTTTGATATCTCGGAAACTAAAAAAGATATCAAAAATTGGTTTTTTGATTCTGATTTGGGAGTTGTTACTGATTTAGGAAGTTTTTGAATTTTGAAAATCGGTTGGAAAATAAGTGAGTTATGGCGATTCTTCAAAAAACAAAACACTCGAGCTTTTTTTCAAATTCTATTATCTCAAAAACCAAAAACGATATCGAGATGCGGTTTTTTGAGTTTGATAGAAAATTTTGAACTGATTCAGAAACTTTTTGAATTTTTCAAAAATTCCCAAAATTCAGCGAGTTACAGCAATTTTTCTCAAAAAAAAACAAAACACAATCAACTTTTTTTAAAAATCAAAATATCGATATCTCAAAAACCAAAAAAGATATCAAAATGTGGTTTTTTGAGTTTGATAGAGAATTTCATACTGATTCAAAAACTTTTTCAATCTTTCAAAAATTCCCAAAATTCAGTAAGTTATGGGGATTTTTCAAAAAACCACTCGATCTTTTTTTGAAATTCTTATATCTCAAAAACCAAAAAAGATATCAAAATGCGGTTTTTTGAGTTTGATAGAGAATTTTATACTGATTCAGAAACTTTTTGAATTTTTCAAAAATTCCCAAAATTAAGCGAGTTACAGCAATTTTTCTGAAAAAAAAACAAAACACAATCAACTTTTTTTAAAAATCAAAATATCGATATCTCAAAATCCAAAAACGATATTAAAATGCGAATTTTTGAGTTTAATAGTGAATTTTATACTGATTAAGAAATATTTTGAATTTTTCAAAAATTCCAAAAACGAGTTATAACGATTTTTCGAAAAAATTCAAAATTTCGTTAAATTTAAAAATGATAATCCAAAAAAACAACGAAAATACAAAAAAAATTATCAAAACACAAAAAAAAAACTCAAAAAATCAAAAATCGTATCAAAAAACTCAAAAATTAAAATCTCAAAAATTTTCCAAAAAAATAATCCGATTTTTCTTAATTTTCACAAAATTTACCAAAAAACCGTTACTTTATAACGTTACCCCAACCAACCGTTCCTTAATAACACATAAAAACGCTCCTCGCCACCTCTACTTCTCCATCTTTCATCCAAAAACGAACCAATCCCCGAATCCGAACACGATTATCATCGATAAAACCCGATCGGGTCATATCCTTCCCTTAACACCGAACAATTCCGAACACATCCGAACACACACAAATGCTGACATGGCGACCTGAACGTAATTTTATCAAAAGTGCCGTGAAACAAACGAAAATCACCACCAAAGAAAAACCGATTTTCCACACTCAAAACGTGGAATTATTCGGTCTGTGAAAATACCACGGATAAAACAAAACAGGTAATGTTAGGCATAAGTGGAATTATCCGGTGGATAAAATTAGTTGTGATAAATTGAGAAGTGAAAAAACCACGTCCACCCTCGCGCTGTGTCTATACACGGGATTTTATCGGTGATAATTACCAAGTGGTTGAAATAGTGAAAAAATCGATAAAATTGAAGAGTTTTTTCGGAAAATTTGTGTCTTTTTGAGTGTAAAAAGGGTTTTTTCGAGTAAAATAGGGTAATTTTACTATTTTTCTATTTATGAGAAGTAGGCGGGGTGAATGACAGTTCGTGCTCGGGTTGCTCGTTTTAGATTCCAAAATGGCGGAGGGTTAAGTGAAGTGGTTTTTTCGATAATTTTGTGTTTAAATGTGAATTTTTTCGATAATTTTGTATTTTGAGATGGTTTTTTCGGTAATTTTTGAGTTTTGAGTGATTTTTTTGATTTGAAGTAAGTCTTTTTGATAATTTTATATTGGAAATGGTTTTTTCGATAATTTGTTGAATTCAAAAGTGAGTTTTTTTTGGTTAATTTTGAGATTTTCTTTAAAATTTTGTTTTGGGTTTGTTGTTGTGATGATTTTGATGTCAAATTGTTGAAAAAGTGAGGTTAGATTGTTTGTTTTGAATGAAATTATCGATAAAATCCTGTTTTGGTTGGTATTTGTTTTTCGAAAAATCGTTATAACTCGGTTAATTTTTGGAATTTTTGAAAAATTTAAAAAGTTTTTGAATCAAAATAAAATTGTTTATCAAAATCAAAAAACTGCATTTTGATATCTTTTTTGGTTTTTGAGATATGAGAAATTCGGAAAAAGCTGGTGTGTTTTTCGAAAAATTGCTATAACTCGATTAATTTTTGGAATTTTTGAAAAATTCAAAAAGTTTTTTAATCAAAATAAAATTGTTTATCAAAATCAAAAAACTGCATTTTGATATCTTTTTTGGTTTTTGAGATATGGGGAATTGGAAAAAAGCTCGAGTGTTTTTTGGAAAAATCCCCATAACTTACTGAATTTTGGGAATTTTTGAAAGATTAAAAAAGTTTTTGAATCAGAATGAAATTCTCTATCAAACTCAAAAAACGACATTTTGATATCTTTTTTGGTTTTTGAGATATGAGAAATTCGGAAAAAGCTCGGGTGATTTTTTGAAAAATTGTTATAGCTCGGTCAATTTTTGGAATTTTTTAAAAATTCAAAAAATTTTTGAATCAGAATAAAATTTTGTATCAAACTCAAAAAACCGCATTTTGATATCTTTTTTGGTTTTTGAGATATCGATATGTGGGTTTTCAAAAAAGTTGGGTGTGTTTTGTTTTTTGAGAAAAATTGCTGTAACTTGCTCAATTTTTGGAATTTTTGAAAAATTCAAAATGTTTCTGAATCAGTATAAAATTCTCTATCAAACTCAAAAAACCGCATTTTAATATTCTTTTTGGTTTTTGAGATATCAAAATTTTGAAAAACCTAGAATGGTTTTTCGAAAAATCGCCATAACTCGCTCAATTTTTGGAATTTTTGAAAAATTAAAAAAGTTTTTGAATCAGTACAAAATTCTCTATCAAACTCAAAAAACCTCATCTCAATATCTTTTTTGGTTTTTGAGATATGACAATTTGGAAAAAAGCTCGAGTGTTTTTTCGAAAACTCCCTATAATTCGCTTATTTTCCAACCGATTTTCAAAATTCAAAAACTTCCTAAATCAGTACAAAATTCTCTATCAAACTCAAAAAAACCGCATTTTGATATCTTTTTTGGATTTTGAGATATCGATATTTCGATTTTTAAAAAAAGTTGATTGTGTTTTGTTTTTTCAGAAAAATTGCTGTAACTCGATTAATTTTGGGAATTTTTGAAAAATTTAAAAAGTTTTTGAATCAGGATGAAATTTCAAATTTCAAAAAACCGATTTTTGATATCTTTGTTATTTTTCGAGATATCAAACTCAAAATTTTGAAAATTTTCAAAAAATCGAAATTAGAATCTTTCAACGAATTTTTAATATTTTTTTAAATTTCAAAAAAGAATCTGAATAAGAATTAAATTTCGAATCAATCTCAAAAAAACGATTTTTGATACCTTTTTTAGTTTTCGAGATATCGATATTTCGTTTTATTTTGGAAATTTTTGAAAAATGGAAAAGTTGCGATTTTTTGAGTGTTTTTTGAGATTTTTTGAAATTTGAAAATGGATTTTGAATAAGAAATAAATTCTGAATCAAATCCAAAAAACTATTTTTTGATATCGTTTTTGGTTTTTGAGATATCGATATCTCATTTTTTTCAAAAAAAGGAAATTTTGAATATCTCGCTTGTTTTTTGAGATATTTTGAAAATTCAAATTGATTTTGAATCAGCAAATTATTTGCAATTAAACACAAAAAACCGCATTTTGATATCTTTTTTAGTTTTCAAGATATCAAAAATTCAAAAAAACTCAAAATTTTTTCGAAAAATCGCCATAACTCGGTCAGTTTTTTGAATTTTTGAAAAATTCAAAAAGCTTCTGAATCAGTACAAAATTCTCTATCAAACTCAAAAAACCGCATTTTGATATCTTTTTTGGATTTTGTGATATGAGAAATTAGAAAACTTATGAAAGTACGTAGAAAACTTATAAAAGTACGTAGAAAACGAAAAAAATCGCATGACTCGCTCAATTTTCAAAATTTTTTAAAATTTCAAAAAAATCTTGAATCAGAATAAAATTTCGAATCAAACCCAAAAAACCGCATTTTCATATCATTTTCAGTTTCAAAGATATCAAAAATCCAAAAAAAAGCTCGAGTGTTTTTTTGAAAAATCGCCATAACTCGCTCAATTTTTGGAATTTTTGAAAAATTAAAAAAGTTTTTGAATCAGTACAAAATTCTCTATCAAACTCAAAAAACCGCATTTTGATATCTTTTTTAGTTTCCAAGATATAAAAATCAAAAAAAAAAGCTCGAGTGTTTTTTCGAAAAATCGTTATAACTCGCTTATTTTCGAACCGATTTTAATAATTTAAACTGTTTTTGAATCAGGAATCGGTTCTGAATCGATTGGAAAAAACCCCATCTCGATATTTTTGCAAATTTTCGAAAAATTTAAAAACTAGAGAAAGAGGAAATTATCTGTGTGTATTTCTATACAACGGGATTTTATCGGTGATAATTATCGAGTAGTTGAAATAGTGAAAAAATCGATAAAATTGACGGGTTTTTTCGAAAAATTTGTGGTTTTTTGAGTGTAAAAAGGGCTTTTTTGAGTGAAAAAATGGTTATTTTGCTATTTTTCTATTTAAGAGAAGATTCCAAAATGGCGGATGGTTAAGTGAAGTGGTTTTTTCGATAATTTTGTGTGTTTTGATGTGATTTTTAAGTTTTAAGTTGTTGTTTTTCGATAATTTTGTATTTTTGAAGTGTTTTTTGAGTTAAAAAGTGTTTTTTTGATAATTTTTTGATTTGAGTTGTTTTTTTGGTAATTTTGAGATTTAAAATGATTTTTTTCAAAATTTTGTTTGGATTTGTTATTGTAATGTCAAATTATTGAAAAAGTGAGGTTAGATTGTTTGTTTTGAATGGAATTATCGATAATCGATAAAATCCCGTTTCGAGTGTTTATTTTTTGAAAAATTGTCATAACTTACTTAATTTTGAAAATTTTTGAAAATTTTAAATTGGAATTTGAATGTGGATGAAATTTCCATTCAAAAACTGAAAACCGGATTTTGATATTATTTCTAGTTCTCGAGATATCCAAAATTCGAAAAAAAGCTCGAGTGTTTTTTGAAAAAACGTCATAACTCGCTTAATTTTTGGAACTTTTGAAAAATTCAAAAAGTTTTTGAATCAGAATAAAATTGAGTATCAAAATCAAAAAACCGCATTTTGATATCTTTTTTGGTTTTTGAGATATGAGAAATTCGAAAAAAGCTCGGGTGTTTTTTCGAAAAATCGCCATAACTCGCTCATTTTCCAACCGATTTTCAAAATTCAAAAACTTCCTGAATCAGCAAAAACTCCCGAATCTAACTCAAAAAACCTCATCTCGATATCTTTTGTAGTTTTTGAGATATCGATATCTCGATTTTCAAAAAAGTTGATTGTGTTTTGTTTTTTGAGAAAAATTGCTGTAACTCGCTCAATTTTGGGAATTTTTCAAAAATTCAAAAACTTCTTAAATCAGTAAAAACTCCCAAATCAAACTCAAAAAACAGCATTTTCATAACTTTTTTAGTTTTTGAGATATGCAACTCAAAATTTTGAAAACTTCCAAAAAATCAAAAATCTTGATAACTCCTCGATTTGTAAACCGATTTTCAAAATTCAAAAACTTCTTAAATCAGTAAAAGCTCCCGAATCAAACTCAAAAAACTGCATTTTTTTAACTTTTTTAGTTTTTGAGATACGCAACTCAAAATTTTGAAAACTTCCAAAAAATCAAAAATCTTGATAACTCCTCGATTTGTAAACCGATTTTCAAAATTCAAAAACTTCCTTAATCAGTAAAAACTCCCGAATCAAACTCAAAAAACCACATTTTCATAACTTTTTTAGTTTTTGAGATACACAATTCAAAATTTTGAAAACTTCCAAAAAACCAAAAATCTTGATAACTCCTCGATTTTTTAACCGATTTCCAAAATTTAAAAACTTCTTAAATCAGTGAAAACTCCCGAATCAAACTCAAAAAACCGCATTCTCATTACTTTTTTAATTTTTGAGATATGCAACTCAAAATTTTGAAAACTTCCAAAAAACCAAAAATCTTGATAACTCCTCGATTTTTAAACCGATTTTCAAAATTCAAAAACTTCCTTAATCAGTAAAAACTCCCGAGTCAAACTCAAAAAACACATTTTCATAACTTTTTTAGTTTTTGAGATACGCAACTCAAAATTTTGAAAACTTCCAAAAAACCAAAAATCTTGATAACTCCTCGATTTTTAAACCGATTTTCAAAATTCAAAAACTTGTTAAATCAGTAAAAACTCCCGAATCAAAGTCAAAAAACCGCATTTTCATAACTTTTTTGGTTTTTGAGATACGCAACTCAAAATTTTGAAAACTTCCAAAAAACGAAAAATCTCGATAATTTACTCAATTTTCAACCGATTTTCAAAATTCAAAAACTTCCAAAATTACCAAAAACTCCCGAATCAAACTTAAAAAACAACATCTTGATATCATTTTTGGTTTTCGAGATATGACAATTTGGAAAAAAGCTCTAGTGTTTTTTCGAAAAATCACCATAACTCGGTCAATTTTTCGAATTTTTGAAAAATTCAAAAAGTTTCTGAATCAGCACAAAATTCTCTATTTAACTCAGGAAACCAAAATTTGATATCTTTTTTGGTTTTTGAGATATGGGAAATTGAAAAACTTATGAAAGTACGTAGAAAACTTATAAAAGTAGAAAAACGAAAAAATCGTATATCTCGCTCAATTTTCAAAATTTTTCAAAATTTCAAAAAAATCTTAAATCAGGATAAAATTTCGAAATGAATACAAAAAATTGCATCTCGATATCTTTTTTGGTTTTTGAGATATGAGATATTGGAAAAAAGCTCGAGTGTTTTTTTGAAAAATTGCCATAACTCACTTAATTTCCAACCGATTTTCAAAATTCAAAAACTTCTTAAATCAGTAAAAACTCTCAAATCAAACTGAAAAAACAGCATTTTCATAACTTTTTTAGTTTTTGAGATACACAACTCAAAATTTTGAAAACTTCCAAAAAACCAAAAATCTTGATAACTCCTCGATTTTTAAACCGATTTTCAAAATTCAAAAACTTCCTTAATCAGTAAAAACTCCCGAATCAAACTCAAAAAACCACATTTTTATAACTTTTTTAGTTTTTGAGATACACAATTCAAAATTTTGAAAACTTCCAAAAAACCAAAAATCTTGATAACTCCTCGATTTTTTAACCGATTTCCAAAATTTAAAAACTTCTTAAATCAGTGAAAACTCCCGAATCAAACTCAAAAAACACATTTTCATAACTTTTTTAGTTTTTGAGATACGCAATTCAAAATTTTGAAAACTTCCAAAAAACCAAAAATCGTGATAACTCTTCGATTTTTAAACCGATTTTCAAAATTCAAAAATTTCTTAAATCAGTAAAAACTCCCGAATCAAACTCAAAAAACCACATTTTCATAACTTTTTTAGTTTTTGAGATACGCAATTCAAAATTTTGAAAACTTCCAAAAAACCAAAAATCGTGATAACTCCTTGATTTTTAAACCGATTTTCAAAATTCAAAAACTTGTTAAATTAGTAAAAACTCCCGAATCAAACTCAGAAAACCGCATTTTTATAACTTTTTTAGTTTTTGAGATATGAGAAATTCGAAAAAAGCTCGGTGTTTTTTCGAAAAATTGCTATAACTTGCTTGATTTTTGAAATTTTTTAAAAATTCAAAAATTTTCTGAATCAGTACAAAATTTTCTATCAAACTCAAAAAACCACATCTCGATATCTTTTTTGGTTTTCGAGATATCAGAATTTTGAAAAAAGCTCGGGTGTTTTTTGAAAAATCACTATAACTCGCTCAATTTTTGGAATTTTTGAAAAATTCAAAATGTTTCTGAATCAGTACAAAATTCTCTATCAATCTCAAAAAACCACATTTTGATATCTTTTTTGGTTTTTGAGATATTGATATCTGGGTTTTCAAAAAAGTTTTGTTTTTTGAGAAAAATTGCTGTAACTTGCTTAATTTTGGGAATTTTTAAAAAATTTAAAAAGCTTGTGAAACAGTACAAAATTCTCTATCAAACTCAAAAAACCGCATCTCGATATCTTTTTTGGTTTTTGAGATATGAGAATTTGGAAAAAAGCTCGAGTGTTTTTTCGAAAAATCGCCATAACTCACTCAATTTCCAACCGATTTTCAAAATTCAAAAACTTCCTGAATGAGTACAAAATTTTCTATCAAACTCAAAAAACCGCATTTTGATATCTTTTTTGGTTTTTGAGATATGAGAAATTGGAAATAAGCTCGAGTGTTTTTTTGAAAAATTGCCATAACTCACTCAATTTCCAACCGATTTTCAAAATTCAAAAACTTCCTGAATGAGTACAAAATTCTCTATCAAACTCAAAAAACCGCATTTTGATATCTTTTTTGGTTTTTGAGATATGAGAAATTGGAAAAAAGCTCGAGTGTTTTTTTGAAAAATTGCCATAACTCACTCAATTTCCAACCGATTTTCAAAATTCAAAAACTTCCTGAATGAGTACAAAATTCTCTATCAAACTCAAAAAATCGCATTTTGATATCTTTTTTGGTTTTTGAGATATGAGAAATTGGAAAAAAGCTCGAGTGTTTTTTTGAAAAATTGCCATAACTCACTCAATTTCCAACCGATTTTCAAAATTCAAAAACTTCCTGAATGAGTACAAAATTCTCTATCAAACTCAAAAAACCGCATTTTGATATCTTTTTTGGTTTTTGAGATATGAGAAATTGGAAATAAGCTCGAGTGTTTTTTTGAAAAATTGCCATAACTCACTCAATTTCCAACCGATTTTCAAAATTCAAAAACTTCCTGAATGAGTACAAAATTCTCTATCAAACTCAAAAAACCGCATTTTGATATCTTTTTTGGTTTTTGAGATATGAGAAATTGGAAATAAGCTCGAGTGTTTTTTTGAAAAATTGCCATAACTCACTCAATTTCCAACCGATTTTCAAAATTCAAAAACTTCCTGAATGAGTACAAAATTCTCTATCAAACTCAAAAAACCGCATTTTGATATCTTTTTTGGTTTTTGAGATATGAGAAATTGGAAATAAGCTCGAGTGTTTTTTTGAAAAATTGCCATAACTCACTCAATTTCCAACCGATTTTCAAAATTCAAAAACTTCCTGAATGAGTACAAAATTCTCTATCAAACTCAAAAAACCGCATTTTGATATCTTTTTTGGTTTTTGAGATATGAGAAATTGGAAATAAGCTCGAGTGTTTTTTTGAAAAATTGCCATAACTCACTCAATTTCCAACCGATTTTCAAAATTCAAAAACTTCCTGAATGAGTACAAAATTCTCTATCAAACTCAAAAAACCGCATTTTGATATCTTTTTTGGTTTTTGAGATATGAGAAATTGGAAATAAGCTCGAGTGTTTTTTTGAAAAATTGCCATAACTCACTCAATTTCCAACCCATTTTCAAAATTCAAAAACTTCCTGAATGAGTACAAAATTCTCTATCAAACTCAAAAAACCGCATTTTGATATCTTTTTTGGTTTTTGAGATATGAGAAATTGGAAAAAAGCTCGAGTGTTTTTTTGAAAAATTGCCATAACTCACTCAATTTCCAACCGATTTTCAAAATCCAAAAACTTCCTGAATCAGTACAAAATTCTCTATCAAACTCAAAAAACCACATCTCAATATCTATTTTGGATTTCGAGATATCAAAAATCCAAAAAAAGCTCGAGTGTTTTTTCGAAAAATCCCCATAACTCACTCAATTCCCAACCAATTTTCAAAATTCAAAAACCATCAAAAACCTAATTTACATTTATTTTTTACAGTGCCCCACCCCATAAAATAGATGTCAACAACAACAACAACACCAACACAACAACAAAAAAAAACACCACAACCAATCCTCCCCAACAACAACAACACCACCCCCACCCCAAACAACACAATGACTTCCACCTCCACCAATAACAACAACACCACCACCCCCTCCACCACTCAACGCTTCTGTCTACGTTGGAACAACCACCAATCAAATCTTCTCTCAGTTTTCGATCAACTTCTCCATGACGAAAGTTTCGTTGATGTAACATTGGCTGTGGAAGGTCAACTTTTAAAAGCACATAAAATGGTTTTATCGGCATGTAGTCCGTATTTTCAACAATTATTTGTTACACATCCTGATCGACATCCAATTGTTATTTTGAAAGATGTTCCATTTGCTGATATGCGTTGTTTATTGGATTTTATGTATCGTGGTGAAGTGAGTGTCGATCAGGATCGATTGACGCAATTTTTGAGAGTTGCTGAGAGTTTGAGGATTAAAGGTGAGTTTTTTCTACTTTTTTCTAGTTTTTTTCCATAGAAAATATGGTTTTTCCATAGAAAATACTGTTTTTCCATAGACAAGACAAATTTTTCCATAGAGAAGACAATTTTTCCATAGACAATACAATTTTTTCCATAGACAAAACAATTTTTTCCATAGACAATACAATTTTTTCCATAGACAAAACAATTTTTTCCATAGACAAAACAATTTTTTCCATAGACAATAGAATTTTTTCCATAGACAAGACAATTTTTCCTTAGGCAATACAATTTTTTCCATAGGCAAGACTGTTTTTCCATAGACAATACAATTTTTCCTTAGGCAATACAATTTTTTCCTTAGGCAATACAATTTTTTCCATAGACAAGACAGTTTTTTCCATGGATAAGACAGTTTTTTCCATGGATAATACAATTTTTTCCATAGACAATAATTTTTCCATAGGCAAGACAGTTTTTTCCATAGACAATACAATTTTTTCCATAGGCAAGACTGTTTTTTCCATAGACAATACATGTTTTCCTTAGGCAATACAATTTTTTCCATAGACAATACAATTTTTCCATAGGCAACACAGTTTTTTCCATAGACAATACAATTTTTTCATAGGCAACACAGTTTTTTCCATAGACAATACAATTTTTCCATAGGCAAGACAGTTTTTTCCATAGACAATACAATTTTTTCCATAGGCAAGACTGTTTTTTCCATAGACAATACATGTTTTCCTTAGGCAATACAATTTTTTCCATAGACAATACAATTTTTCCATAGGCAACACAGTTTTTTCCATAGACAATACAATTTTTTCATAGGCAACACAGTTTTTTCCATAGACAATACAATTTTTTCCATAGGCAAGACTGTTTTTTCCATAGACAATACAATTTTTTCCATAGGCAAGACTGTTTTTTCCATAGACAATACATGTTTCTTAGGCAATACAATTTTTCCATAGGCAACACAGTTTTTTCCATAGACAATACAATTTTTCCATAGACAATACAATTTTTCCATAGGCAACACAGTTTTTTCCATAGACATTACAATTTTTTCTTAGGCAATAAATTTTTTTCCATAGACAATAATTTTCTCCCTAGACAATAATTTTCTCCCTAGACAATACAATTTTTTCCATAGACAAGACAATTTTTCCATAGACAAGATAGTTTTTTCCATAGACAAACACAGTTTTTCCATAAACAAGGTTTTTTCTTCATTTTTACAAATATTTTGACAATTGACATATTTTTTGAAAATTTTTGATATTTATTTACTTTTTATTGGAAAAATTTTGACTTTTTAAAAAAAATTGACATTTTTGATTTTTTGAAAATTTTTGACATTTTTGAAATTTTTTTGACTTTTTTGAAATTTTTTTAACTTTTTTGAAAATTTTCACTTTTTTTTGGAAAAATTTTCACTTTTTATTAAAATTGACATTTTTGAAATATTTTTAACTTTTTTGAAAATTTTCACTTTTTTTTGGAAAAAATTTCACTTTTTATTAAAATTGACATTTTTGATTTTTTGAAAATTTTTGACATTTTTGAAATTTTTTTGACCTTTTTGAAATTTTTTTTAACTTTTTTGAAAATTTTCACTTATTTTTGGAAAATTTTTCACTTTTTATTAAAATTGACATTTTTGATTTTTTGAAACTTTTTTGACTTTTTTGAAAATTTTTTCACTTTTTGGAAAATTTTCACTTTTTATTGGAAAAATTTTGACTTTTTAAAAAAAATTGACATTTTTGATTTTTTGAAAATTTTTGACATTTTTGAAATTTTTTTGACTTTTTTGAAATTTTTTTTAACTTTTTTGAAAATTATCACTTTTTTTTGGAACGTTTCTCATTTTATATTAAAATTAACATTTTTGATTGTTTGAAATTTTTTGACATTTTTGAAATTTTTTTGACTTTTTTGAAATTTTTTTTTAACTTTTTTGAAAATTTTCACTTTTTATTAAAATTGACATTTTTGATTTTTTGAAAATTTTTGACATTTTTGAAATTTTTTTGACTTTTTTGAGATTTTTTTAACTTTTTTGAAAATTTTCACTTTTTTTTGGAAAAATTTTCACTTTTTATTAAAATTGACATTTTTGAAATATTTTTAACTTTTTTGAAAATTTTCACTTTTTTTTGGAAAAAATTTCACTTTTTATTAAAATTGACATTTTTGATTTTTTGAAAATTTTTGACATTTTTGAAATTTTTTTGACCTTTTTGAAATTTTTTTTAACTTTTTTGAAAATTTTCAGTTATTTTTGGAAAATTTTTCACTTTTTATTAAAATTGACATTTTTGATTTTTTGAAAATTTTTTGACTTTTTTGAAAATTTTTTCACTTTTTGGAAAATTTTCACTTTTTATTGGAAAAATTTTAACTTTTTAAAAAAAATTGACATTTTTGATTTTTTGAAAATTTTTGACATTTTTGAAATTTTTTTGACTTCTTTGAAATTTTTTTAACTTTTTTGAAAATTTTCACTTTTTTTTGGAAAAATTTTCACTTTTTATTAAAATTGACATTTTTGAAAATTTTTTGACTTTTTTGAAAATTTTTTGACTTTTTTGAAAATTTTTCACTTTTTTGAAAATTTTCACTTTTTATTGGAAAAATTTTGACATTTTTGATTTTTTGAAATTTTTTGACATTTTTGAAATTTTTTTGACTTTTTTGAAATTTTTTTTAACTTTTTTGAAAATTTTCACTTTTTATTAAAATTGACATTTTTGATTTTTTGAAAATTTTTGACATTTTTGAAATTTTTTTGACTTTTGAAAATTTTGACTTTTTTTGGAAAAATTTTGGCTTTTTTTTTGAAAATTTTTATTTTTTTTTTGAAAATTTTTGATTTTTTTGAATGTTTCGACGTTTTTTAAAAAGTTTTTCATTTGAATATTGATATATTTTAGACATTTTTTTGAAAAATTTTAATGTTTTTTTGGAAAATTTAACTTTTTCTTCAAAATTTTTATATTTTTTCCAAAATTTCGACTTTTTTCAAAATCTTGTTTTTTTTTGAAAATTTTGACTTTTTTAAAGAATTTTGAAAAGATTTGACTTTTGAAAAATTTTGACAATTTTTGAAACAAAAATTCACTTTTTTGGGAAATTTTGACTTTTTTTGTTGAAAATTTTGCCGTTTTTAGAAAATTTCACTTTTATTGTAAATTTTGACTTTTTTTTTGAAAAATCTGAAATTTTTTGAGAAATTTTGACTTTATTTTGTTGAAAATTTAGATTTTTGGAAAATTTTACTTTTTTGGAAAATTCACTTTTTTTTGAAAAATTTTGAGTTTTTTTGAGAATTTTACTTTTTTGGAAAATTTTATTTTTCAAATAGACAAAAACACACTTTTTTCATAGACAAAAACACACTTCTTCCATAGACAAAAACACTTTTTTCATAGACAAAAACATAGTTTTTCCGTAGACAAAAAGACGTTCTTCCATAGACAAAAAGACAGTTTTTCCATAGACAAAAAGACGGTTTTTCCATAGAAAGAAACACATTTTTTCCATAGAAAAAACACATTTTTTCCATAGACAAAAACACACGTTTCCATAGACCAAAACACAGTTTTTCCATAGACAAAAACACAGTTTTTCCATAGACAAAAACACAGTTTTTCCATAGACAAAAAGACGTTTTTCCATAGACAAAAAGACGTTTTTCCATAGACAAAAAGACGTTTTTCCATAGACAAAAGACAGTTTTCCCATAGACAAAAGACAGTTTTCCCATAGACAAAAAGACAGTTTTTCCATAGGTAAAAACACACGTTTCTATAGACAAAAACACAGTTTTTCATAGACAAAAACACTTTTTCCATAGACAAAAACACAGTCTTTCCATAGACAAAAAGACAGTTTTTCCATGGACAAAAAGACAGTTTTTCCATAGACAAAAACACACTTTTTCCATAGACAAAAACACTTTTTCCATAGACAAAAAGACAGTTTTTCCATGGACAAAAAGACACTTTTTCCATAGAAAAAAACAGTTTTTCCATAGGCAAAAACACACGTTTCCATAGACAAAAACACAGTTTTTCCATAGACAAAAACACACTTTTCCATAGACAATAATCTTCTTCTTTTTCCTATTTAGGTCTAACCGAAGTAAACGAAGAAAAATGCGACAACATCGCATCAACATTATCACAACAACACTTCCAAAATTTGCCAAATTTACAACGTTTATCGTATGGTGGCGCCACCAACAAACGTTTCGGCAATCATTTGAATATGCTCAGTAATGCTTTATTACAACCGAAACGTAAACGAGGGAGGCCAAGAAAGTTGTCCGGGTGTTCGAATGGAGAGGATTTTGATAAGGATTTAGTACAGGTTTGAACTTGTTTTTTATATTTTTTTGAGATATTTTGGATATTTGAACTGTTTTAGAATCAGGAATCGGTTCTAAACCGATTGCAAAAAACCCCATCTCGATATCTCTTTTAGTTAAAAAGTTGTGCAAGTTTGAACATGTTTTGAATTTTGAAAAATTGGTATAACTCGGTTGTTTTTTCAGATATTTTGGATATTTGAACTGTTTTAGAATCAGGAATCGGTTCTAAACCGATTGCAAAAAACCCCATCTCGATATCTCTTTTAGTTAAAAAGTTGTGCAAGTTTGAACATGTTTTGAATTTTGAAAAATTGGTATAACTCGGTTGTTTTTTCAGATATTTTGGATATTTGAACTGTTTTAGAATCAGGAATCGGTTCTGAATCGATTGGAAAAAACTCCATCTCGATATCTCTTTTAGTTAAAAAATTGTGCAAGTTTGAACATGTTTTGAATTTTGAAAAATTGGTATAACTCGTTTGTTTTTTGAGATATTTTGGATATTTGAACTGTTTTAGAATCAGGAATCGGTTCTGAATCGATTGGAAAAAACCCCATCTCGATATCTCTTTTAGTTAAAAAGTTGTGCAAGTTTGAACATGTTTTGAATTTTGAAAAATCGGTATAACTCGGTTGTTTTTTGAGATATTTTGGATTTTTGAACTGTTTTTAAATCAGTGAGACATTCTCTATCAAACTCAAAAAACCGCATTTTGATATCTTTTTTGGTTTCCGAGATATCAAAAATTTAAAAAAAGCTCGAGTGTTTTCTTGAAAAATCGCCATAACTCGCTTGATTTTTGGAATTTTTGAAAAATTCAAAAAGTTTTTGAATCGGAATAAAATTTTCTATCAAACTCAAAAAACTGCATTTTGTTATCTTTTTTGGTTTTTGAGATATTTAAATTTAGATTTTTCGAAATTTTGAAAAATTGGGTGTTGTCGTTAACTCGTTTGTTTCTTGAGATATTTTGAGATTTTAGAAAGTTCCTGAATCAGTTCAAAATTTACAAACAAACTCAAAAAACCGCATTTTGATATCATTTTTGGATTTCGAGATAATGATATCTCAATTTTGAGATATTTTCAAAAAGCTAAAATGGCGTATCTCGCTTGTTTTTTGAGATATTTTGAAAAGTTGAAAAGTTTATGAATCGAGACAAAATTTGCATTCAGAAAATCAAAATTTCAAAATTTGTATCTTTTTGGTTTTTTGAAATATCGATATCTCGGTTCTTTTGAAAAAAATTGAAAAACGAAAAAATCGGATATCTCGCTCAATTTTGGAAATTTTTGAAAATTTTAAAAAGATTTTAAATGAGAACAAAATTTTGAATTGATTACAAAAAACCGCATCTCGATATCTTTTTTGGTTTTTGAGGTATGAGAATTTGGAAAAAAGCTCGAGTGTTTTTTCGAAAAATCGCCATAACTCGCTTAATTTTCCGAATTTTTGAAAAATTCAAAAAGTTTCTGAATCAGTACAAGATTCTCTATTAAACTCAAAAAACTGAATTTTGATATCTTTTTTAGTTTTCGAGATATTGATATCTCGTTTTTTGCTGATTTTTGGGTATTTTTTTAGATTTTTTGAAATTTGAAAATGGATTTTGAATAAGAATTAAATTCTGAATCAAACCCAAAAAACCGTTTTTTGATATCTTTTTTGGTTTTCGAGATATCAAACTCAAAATTTCGAGAAGTTTAAAAATTCAAAATTTGGATAATTCAGGGAGTTTTTAATATTTTTTCAAATTTCAAAAAAGAATCTGAATAAGAATTAAATTTCGAATCAAACTCAAAAAATTGCATTTTGATACCTTTTTTGGTTTTCGAGATATCGATATCTCGTTTTTTTGGAAACTTTCAAAAAATCCAAAAATAGCAGTTTTTTGGGCAATTTTTAATATTTTTTAAAATTTTGAAAATGGATTTTGAATAAGAATTAAATTCTGAATCGAACCCAAAAAACCGTTTTTTGATATCTTTTTTGGTTTTTGAGAAATGCAAATTTGCGTTTTATCGAAAATTTGAAAAATCGAGTATGGCGTAACTAACTTGCTTTTTGAGATATTTTGAAAATTCAAATTGATTTTGAATCAGTAAACACTTTGTAAACAAATCCAAAAAACCGCATTTTGATATCTTTTTTAGTTTTTGAGATATCGATATCTCATTTTCTCAAAAAACCGAAAATTTTGAATATCTCGCTTACTTTTTGAGATATTTCGAAAATTCAAATTTATTTTGAATCAGTAAACAATTTATAAACAAATCCAACAAACCGTTTTTTGATATCTTTTTTGGTTTTTGAGATATCGATATCTTGTTTTTTCAAAAAACGAAAATTTTGAATATCTCGCTTGTTTTTTGAGATATTTTGAAAATTCAAATTGCTTTTGAATCAGTAAAAAATTTCTAAACAAATCCAAAAAACCGTTTTTTGATATCTTTTTTAGTTTTTGAGATATCGATATCTCATTTTCTCAAAAAACCGAAAATTTTGAATATCTCGCTTACTTTTTGAGATATTTTGAAAATTTAAATTTATTCTGAATCAGTAAACAATTTATAAACAAATCCAAAAAACCGTTTTTTGATATCTTTTTTGGTTTTTGAGATATCGATATCTTGTTTTTTCAAAAAACGAAAATTTTGAATATCTCGCTTGTTTTTTGAGATATTTTGAAAATTCAAATTGATTTTGAATCAGTAAAAAATTTCTAAACAAATCCAAAAAACCGTTTTTTGATATCTTTTTTAGTGTTTGAGATATCGATATCTCATTTTCTCAAAAAACCGAAAATTTTGAATATCTCGCTTACTTTTTGAGATATTTTGAAAATTTAAATTTATTCTGAATCAGTAAACAATTTATAAACAAATCCAAAAAACCGTTTTTTGATATCTTTTTTGGTTTTTGAGATATCGATATCTTGTTTTTTCAAAAAACGAAAATTTTGAATATCTCGCTTGTTTTTTGAGATATTTTGAAAATTCAAATTGATTTTGAATCAGTAAACAATTTGTAAACAAATCCAAAAAACCGCGTTTTGATATCTTTTTTAGTTTTTGAGATATCGATATCTTGTTTTTTCAAAAAACCGAAAATTTTGAATATCTCGCTTACTTTTTGAGATATTTCGAAAATTCAAATTTATTTTGAATCAGTAAACAATTTATAAACAAATCCAACAAACCGTTTTTTGATATCTTTTTTGGTTTTTGAGATATCGATATCTTGTTTTTTCAAAAAACGAAAATTTTGAATATCTCGCTTGTTTTTTGAGATATTTTGAAAATTCAAATTGCTTTTGAATCAGTAAAAAATTTCTAAACAAATCCAAAAAACCGTTTTTTGATATCTTTTTTAGTTTTTGAGATATCGATATCTCATTTTCTCAAAAAACCGAAAATTTTGAATATCTCGCTTACTTTTTGAGATATTTTGAAAATTTAAATTTATTCTGAATCAGTAAACAATTTATAAACAAATCCAAAAAACCGTTTTTTGATATCTTTTTTGGTTTTTGAGATATCGATATCTTGTTTTTTCAAAAAACGAAAATTTTGAATATCTCGCTTGTTTTTTGAGATATTTTGAAAATTCAAATTGATTTTGAATCAGTAAACAATTTGTAAACAAATCCAAAAAACCGCGTTTTGATATCTTTTTTAGTTTTTGAGATATCGATATCTTGTTTTTTCAAAAAACCGAAAATTTTGAATATCTCGCTTACTTTTTGAGATATTTCGAAAATTCAAATTTATTTTGAATCAGTAAACAATTTATAAACAAATCCAAAAAACCGTTTTTTGATATCTTTTTTGGTTTTTGAGATATCGATATCTTGTTTTTTCAAAAAACGAAAATTTTGAATATTTCGCTTGTTTTTTGAGATATTTTGAAAATTCAAATTGATTTTGAATCAGTAAAAAATTTCTAAACAAATCCAAAAAACCGTTTTTTGATATCTTTTTTAGTTTTTGAGATATCGATATCTCATTTTCTCAAAAAACCGAAAATTTTGAATATCTCGCTTACTTTTTGAGATATTTTGAAAATTTAAATTTATTCTGAATCAGTAAACAATTTATAAACAAATCCAACAAACCGTTTTTTGATATCTTTTTTGGTTTTTGAGATATCGATATCTTGTTTTTTCAAAAAACGAAAATTTTGAATATCTCGCTTGTTTTTTGAGATATTTTGAAAATTCAAATTGATTTTGAATCAGTAAAAAATTTCTAAACAAATCCAAAAAACCGTTTTTTGATATCTTTTTTAGTGTTTGAGATATCGATATCTCATTTTCTCAAAAAAACGAAAATTTTGAATATCTCGCTTACTTTTTGAGATATTTCGAAAATTCAAATTTATTTTGAATCAGTAAACAATTTATAAATAAATCCAAAAAACCGTTTTTTGATATCTTTTTTGGTTTTTGAGATATCGATATCTTGTTTTTTCAAAAAACGAAAATTTTGAATATCTCGCTTGTTTTTTGAGATATTTTGAAAATTTAAATTGATTTTGAATCAGTAAACAGTTTCTAAACAAATCCAAAAAACCGTTTTTTGATATCTTTTTTAGTTTTTGAGATATCGATATCTCATTTTCTCAAAAAACCGAAAATTTTGAATATCTCGCTTACTTTTTGAGATATTTTGAAAATTTAAATTTATTCTGAATCAGTAAACAATTTATAAACAAATCCAAAAAACCGTTTTTTGATATCTTTTTTGGTTTTTGAGATATCGATATCTTGTTTTTTCAAAAAACGAAAATTTTGAATATCTCGCTTATTTTTTGAGATTTTTTGAAAATTCAAATTGATTTTGAATCAGTAAACAATTTGTAAACAAATCCAAAAAACCGCGTTTTGATATCTTTTTTAGTTTTTGAGATATGAAAAACTCTAAAAAAGCTCGGGTGTTTTTTCGAAAAATCTCCATAACTCGCTCAATTTTTTGAATTTTTAATAAATTGAAACAGTTTTTGAATCAGTACAAAATTCTCTATCAAACTCAAAAAACCGCATTTTGATATCTTTTTTGGTGTTAAAGTTATCAAAAATTCCAACTCGATATCTCGATTTTTAAAGAAAGTTGATTGTGTTTTGTTTTTTTTTTAAAAATCGCCATAACTCGTTTGATTTTTGGAATTTTTGAAAAATTCAAAAAGATTCTAAATGAGAACGAAATTATCTATCAAACCCAAAAAACCGCATATTGATTTCTTTTTTAGTTTTTGAGATATCAAAAATCGTAAAAAAGCTCGAGTGTTTTTTCGAAAAATCGTTATAACTCGCTCAATTTTTGGAATTTTTGAAAAATTTAAAAAGTTTCTGAATGAGTACAAAGTTCTTTATCAAACTCAAAAAACCGCATTTTGATATCTTTTTTAGTTTCCTAATTATCAAAAATTCTAACTCGATATCTCGTTTTTTAAAGAAGTTGATCGTATTTTGTTTTTTATCGAAAAATCGCCATAACTCGCTTGATTTTGGGAATTTTTGAAAAATTTAAAAAGTTTTTGAATCAGCACAAAATTCTCTATCAAACTCAAAAAACCGAATTTTGATATCTTTTTTGATTTTTGAGATATAAAAAATCCGAGTGTTTTTTTCGAAAAACTGCCATAACTCTCTCATTTCCGAACCAATTTTCAAAATTCAAACTGTTTTTAAAATCACAAATCAATTCTGAACCGATTCGAAACTCTATTTTTCTTTTAGGGCAGTCCCGAAATGCTCGAAGTGAAAATGGGTGTTGATAATTTTGGCGGCAACAATTCCGATTCGAGTATGAAAAATGAAGATGATGAAAAAATGATAATCAAAGAAGAAAATGAGGGAAATTCAAATTTTGATAAAAAATTAAATGAAGATTTTCATCCGGCTGGTAAGTTCTCTTCTTCTTTATTTTTCAAAAAAAAAAAATAATTTAAAAAAAAAAGTTTTTTTCAGGTGCGCTAAAAAAGTCGGTTTTGTATCCCAAAAACGCATTTTTTGGATACAAAAAAAACGCATTTTTTGGATGTTTTTTTGGATACAAAAAAACGCATTTTTTGGATACAAAAAACGCTTTTTTTTCAAACAAAAAAACGCACTTTTTAGGTACAAAAAAACGCATTTTTTATAAAAAAAGTGCGTTTTTTTGTTCGAAAAAAAGCGTTTTTTTCCCAAAAAGTGCGTTTTTTTGTACACAAAAAATGCGTTTTTTTGTTTTTAAAAAGTGCGTTTTTTTGTTTTTAAAAAATGCGTTTTTTTGTATGCAAAAAGTGCGTTTTTTTGTATTTTGTAAAAAATGCGTTTCGAAGGCCAAAATGGCGTTAATTTTTTGTTTTTTTGAGTGAATTTTTGTTTGTGAAGGGAAAAGCTATAGTTTTTAAGTGGTGAAAAAAAAGGTGAGTTTAATGAAATTTAATTAAGTAATTAAATTAATTAATTAATTAAGAGATAATTAAAAAAAGGGAAGAGTTATTCGGAATGAGCCAATTTTCTAAAAAAATTTTTTTTTTTTGTTTTTTTATTTTTTTTTTCTATATTTTTAGCGGCTTATTCTCTATAGCTTTTCCCTTTTCTTTTAACAACTAAAACAACACAAAACAACAAAATTACAAAAACAAAAAACAATACGAAACAACACAAAAATGACCTAAAAACAACAATTTTACGAAAATTTAATCCGTTTTTCCACAATTTAATCAGTTTTCCACAATTTAATCCGTTTTTCCATATTTTAATCCATTTTCCACATTTTAATCCATTTTTTCCATATTTCAATCCGTTTTTCCACAATTACGTCCGATTTTTTACTTTTTCACTATTTAATCCGTTTTTGAATGTTATCCGTTTTTCCACAAATTAATCCGTTTATTGTGATTTTTTAATCGTTTTATCCGTTTTTCCATATTCTAATCCGTTTGTCCACATTTTAATCCGTTTTCTACATTTTAATCTGTTTTTCCACATTTTAATCCGTTTTTCCACTTTTTAATCCGTTTTTCCACAATTAAATTCAATTTTTTACTCTTTCACTATTTAGTCTGTTTTTTCATGTTATCAATTTTTCCACAAATTAATCCGTTTATTGTGATTTTCTAAAAGCTTTATCCGGTTTTTCCATATTTAATCCGTTTTTTTACATACGTTTTCTACAGTTCAATCCGTTTTTTCACAATTAAATCCGATTTTTTACTTTTTCACTATTTAATCCGTTTTTTCATAATTTAATCAGTTTTTTTTTTAAATTTAATCCGTTTTTCCACAAATTGGTCCGTTTATGGTGTTTTTAACAGTTTTATCCGTTTTTCCACAGTTCAATCCGTTTTTTACAATTAAATCCGATTTTTTACTTTTTTACTATTTAATCCGTTTTTTTTTCATAATTTAATCCGTCATTCCACATATTGGTCCGTTTATTGTGATTTTTTAACAGTTTTATCAGTTTTTCACAATCTGATCCGTTTTTCCACATTTTAATCCGTTTTTCCACAATTACGTCCGATTTTTTACTTTTTCACTATTTAATCCGTTTTTCCACAAATTACTCCGTTTATTGTGATCTTTTGATAGTTTTATCCGTTTTCCCACAATCTAATCAGTTTTTTCATATTTAATCCGTTTTTCCACATTTTAATCCGTTTTTCCACAATTGAATTCGATTTACTACTTTCTCACTATTTAATCCGTTTTTCCATAATTTAATCCGTTTTTTCACAAATTAATCCGTTTATTGTATTTTTTAAGTTTTATCCGTTTTTCCACAATCTAATCCTTTTTTTCCATATTTAATCCGTTTTTCCACATTTTAATACGTTTTCCGCAGTTCAATTCGTTTTTCCACAATTAAATCCGATTTTTTTACTTTTTCACTATCTAATCCGTTTTTTCATGATTTACTCCGTTTTTCCACAAATTGATCCGTTTTTTTAACAGTTCTATCCGTTTTTCCAGTTCAATTTTTTATAATTTAACTCGTTTTTTCATAATGTTATCCATTTTTCCACAAATTAATCCGTTTATTGTGATTTTTTTAGAAAGTTTTATCCGTTTTCCCACAGTCTAATCCGTTTTTCTACATTTTAATACGTTTTCCGCAGTTCAATTCGTTTTTCCACAATTAAATCCGATTTTTTTACTTTTTCACTATTTAATCCGTTTTTTCATGATTTACTCCGTTTTTCCACAAATTGATCCGTTTTTTTAACAGTTCTATCCGTTTTTCCACAGTTCAATTTTTTATAATTTAATCCGTTTTTTCATAATGTTATCCATTTTTCCACAAATTAATCCGTTTATTGTGATTTTTTTAAAAAGTTTTATCCGTTTTCCAACAGTCTAATCCGTTTTTCTACATTTTAATACGTTTTCCGCAGTTCAATCCGTTTTTCCATAATTAAATCCGATTTTTTACCTTTTCACTATTTAATCCGTTTTTCATAATTTAATTCGTTTTTTCATAATGTTATCCATTTTTCCACAAATTAATCCGTTTATTGTGATTTTTCAGTTTTTTTACTTTTTCACTATTTAATCCGTTTTTTCATATTTTAATCCGTTTTTAAACAAATTGATCAGTTTATTGTGATTTTTTAAACAGTTTTATCCGTTTTTCCACAATCTTATCTGTTTTTCCATAATCTAATCCGTTTTTCCACAGTTCAATCCATTTTTTCGCAATTAAATCCGTTTTTTTACTTTTTCACTATTTAATCCGTTTTTTCCATTTTTTAATCCATTTTTTCCACAAATTAATCCGTTTATTGTGATTTTTTAACAGTTTTATCCGTTTATTCACAATCTAATAGGTTTTTTCATATTTACTCTGTTTTTCCACATTTTAATCCGTTTTCCACATTTTAATCCGTTTTCCACAAATTAATCCGTTTATTGTGATTTTTAAATAGTTTTATCCGTTTTTCCATATTCTAATCCGTTTGTCCACATTTTAATCCGTTTTTCCACATTTTAATCCGTTTTTCCACATTTTAATCCGTTTTTCCACAATTAAATTCAATTTTTTACTCTTTCACTATTTAATCTGTTTTTGCATAATGTTATCAATTTTTCCACAAGTTAATCCGTTTATTGTGATTTTCTAAAAGCTTTATCCGGTTTTCACAGTTCAATCCGTTTTTTCACAATTAAATCCGATTTTTTACTTTTTCACTATTTAATCCGTTTTTTCATAATTTAATCCGTTTTTTTTTTCAAAGTTTAATCCGTTTTTCCACAAATTGATCCGTTTATGGTGTTTTTAACAGTTTTATCCGTTTTCCACAATCTAATCCGTTTTTCCACAGTTCAATCTGTTTTTTTACAATTAAATCCGATTTTTTACTTTTTTACTATTTAATCCGTTTTTTTTTCATAATTTAATCCGTCATTCCACATATTGGTCCGTTTATTGTGATTTTTTAACAGTTTTATCAGTTTTTCACAATCTGATCCGTTTTTCCACATTTTAATCCGTTTTTCCACAATTACGTCCGATTTTTTACTTTTTCACTATTTAATCCGTTTTTCCACAAATTACTCCGTTTATTGTGATCTTTTGATAGTTTTATCCGTTTTCCCACAATCTAATCAGTTTTTTCATATTTAATCCGTTTTTCCACATTTTAATCCGTTTTTCCACAATTGAATTCGATTTACTACTTTCTCACTATTTAATCCGTTTTTCCATAATTTAATCCGTTTTTTCACAAATTAATCCGTTTATTGTATTTTTTAAGTTTTATCCGTTTTTCCACAATCTAATCCTTTTTTTCCATATTTAATCCGTTTTTCCACATTTTAATACGTTTTCCGCAGTTCAATTCGTTTTTCCACAATTAAATCCGATTTTTTTACTTTTTCACTATTTAATCCGTTTTTTCATGATTTACTCCGTTTTTCCACAAATTGATCCGTTTTTTTAACAGTTCTATCCGTTTTTCCACAGTTCAATTTTTTATAATTTAACTCGTTTTTTCATAATGTTATCCATTTTTCCACAAATTAATCCGTTTATTGTGATTTTTTTAAAAAGTTTTATCCGTTTTCCCACAGTCTAATCCGTTTTTCTACATTTTAATACGTTTTCCGCAGTTCAATCCGTTTTTCCATAATTAAATCCGATTTTTTACCTTTTCACTATTTAATCCGTTTTTCATAATTTAATTCGTTTTTTCATAATGTTATCCATTTTTCCACAAATTAATCCGTTTATTGTGATTTTTCAGTTTTTTTACTTTTTCACTATTTAATCCGTTTTTTCATATTTTAATCCGTTTTTAAACAAATTGATCAGTTTATTGTAATTTTTTAAACAGTTTTATCCGTTTTTCCACAATCTTATCTGTTTTTCCATAATCTAATCCGTTTTTCCACAGTTCAATCCATTTTTTCGCAATTAAATCCGATTTTTTACTTTTTCACTATTTAATCCGTTTTTTCCATTATTTAATCCATTTTTTCCACAAATTAATCCGTTTATTGTGATTTTTTAACAGTTTTATCCGTTTATTCACAATCTAATAGGTTTTTTCATATTTACTCTGTTTTTCCACATTTTAATCCGTTTTCCACAATCTATTCCGTTTTGTCATAATTTAATCCGTTTATTGTGTTTTTTTAACAGCTTTATTCGTTTTTGTTTTTTCACAATTAAATCCGATTTTTTACTTTTTCACTATTTAATCCGTTTTTTCATAATTTAATCCATTTTTCTACAAATTAATCCGTTTATTTTGATTTTTTAACAATTTTATCCGTTTTCACAATCTAATCCGTTTTTTTCCATATTTAATCCGTTTTCCCGGATTAAAATATATCCGTTTTTCCACAGTTCAAACCGTTTTTTCACAATTAAATTCGATTTTTCATAAATAAATCCGATTTTCTACTTTTTCACTATTTAATCCGTTTTTTCACAAATTAATCCGTTTATTGTGATTTTTTAACAGTTTTATTCGTTTTTCCACAATCGAATCCATTTTTCCACAATCTAATCCGTTTTTACACAGTTCAATCCGTTTTTTCACAATTAAATTCAATGTTCTACTTTTCCACTATTTAATCCGTTTTTTTTTTCATAATTTAATCCGTTTTTCCACAAATTAATCCGTTTATTGTGATTTTTTAAGTTTTATCCGTTTTTTATTAGAGTCTAATCCGTTTTTTCATAATCTCATCCGTTTTCCCACATTTTAATCCGTTTTTCCACAATTAAATCCGATTTCTTACTTTTTCACTATTTAATCCGTTTTATTTATTTTTCATAGCTTAATCCGTCTTTCCACAAATTGTCTTTCCACAAATTGGTCCGTTTATTGTGATTTTTTAACAGTTTTATCCATTTTTCACAATCTAATCCGTTTTTCCATATTCTATCCGTTTTTCCACATTTTAATCTGTTTTCTACATTTTAATCCGTTTTTTAACTGTTCAATCCGTTTTTCCACAATTACGTCAAATTTTTTACTTTTTTACTATTTAATCTGTTTTTTATAATTTAATCCGTTTTTTCATAATGTTATCCATTTTTTTACAAATTAATCCGTTTATTGTGATTTTTAACAGTTTTTTATTTGTTTTTCCACAATCTAATCCGTTTTTTCTATATTTATTCCGTTTTTCCACATTTGAATACGTTTTCCACAGTTCAATCCGTTTTTTCACAATTAAATCCGATTTTTTACTTTTTGATTATTTAATCCGTTTTTTTTATAATTTGATCCGTTCTTCCACAAATTAATCCGTTTATTGTGATTTTTTTAACAGTTTTATCCGTTTTTCCGCAATCTAATCCGTTTTTTCCATATTAACTCTGTTTTTCCACAATTAAATCCAATTTTTTACTTTTTCACTATTTAATCCGTTTTTCAAGATTTAATCTGTTTTTCCACAAATTAATCCGTTTATTGTGTTTTTTTAACAGTTCTATCCGTTTTTCCACAATCTAATCCGTTTTTCCACAGTTCAATTTTTTTATAATTTATTCCGTTTTTTCATAATGTTATCCGTTTTTCCACAAATTGATCCGTTTATTGTGTTTTTCAACAGTTTTATCCGTTTTTCCACAATCTAATCCGTTTTTTCTATATTTAATCCGTTTTTCCACATTTTAATAAGTTTTCCGCAGTTCAATCCGTTTTTACACAATTAAATCCGATTTTTACTTTTTCACTTTTTAATCCGGTTTTTCATAATTTAATCCGTATTTCCACAATTAAATCCGATTTTTTACTTTTTCACTTTTTAATCCGTTTTTTCATAATTTAATCCGTTTTTTCACAAATTTATCCGCTTATGGTGCTTTTTAACAGTTTTATCCGGTTTTCCACAATCTCATCCGTTTTTCCACAGTTCAATCCGTTTTTTTACAATTAAATCTAATTTTTTACTATTTAATCCGTTTTTCCACAAATTGGTCCATTTATTATGATTTTTTAACAGTTGTATCCGTTTTTTTCACAATCTAATCCGTTTCTTCATAATCTAATTCGTTTTTTCCACATTTTAATCCGTTTTTCCACTGTTCAATCCGTTTTTCCACAATGTTTTTACCTTTTCACTATTTAATCCGTGTTTTATAATTTAATCCGTTTTTTATAATGTTATCCATTTTTCCATTAATTAATCCGTTTATCTGTTTTTCCACAATCTAATCTGTTTTCTCCATGTTTAATCTGTTTTTCCACTTTTTAATACGTTTTCCACAGTTCAATCCATTTTTCCACAAATTAAACCGTTTTTTGTGATATCTTAACAGTTTATCCGTTCTTCCACAATCAAATCCGTTTTTTCCATATTTACTATCCGTTTTTCCACAGTTCAATCCGTTTTTCTACAATTAAATCCGATTTTTTTAACTTTTTCACTGTTTAATCCGGTTTTTTCATAATTTAATCCATTTTCCGAACAATTTAATCCGTTTATTGTGATTTTTTACCGAAATACGGTTTTCCACAATTGAATCTATTTTTCCATATTTTAATCCATTTTTTTTCACATTTTAATCCGTTTTTCCACAATTTAATCCGTTTTTCTAATTTCCGAATATTTAATCCGTTTTCCACATTTTAATCCGTTTTTCTACAATTGTATCCGATTTTATACTTTTCCACAATTTAATCCATTTTTCCACAATTTAATCCGTTTTTCTACAATTGTATCCGTTTTTCTGGTTTTTCACTATGTATTTCGTTTTTCCAAAATTTAATCCACTTTTCCACAAATTAATCTGTTTTTTACATTTTATTCCGTTTTTCCACCATTTAATCCGTTTTCCATAATTTAATCCGATTTTCTACTTTTCCACTATTTAATCCTTTTTTCCACAATTTAATCCATTTTTTTACCGAAATCCGTTTTATTCACAATTTAATCGTCAACTGTCAAATGTTAAAGTCAACTGTCAACGGTTAAATGTCAACTCTCAAATGTCAAGGTCAAACTATCAACTGTCAAATATTACTGTCAATTGACAAAGGTTAACTATCAAAAATGTCAAATGTCACATTTCAAATGTCAACTGTCAAATGTTAACAGCCAAATGTCAACTTTCAAATGTCTACTGTCAAAGTCAACTGTCAAATGTAGAATGTCAACTGTCAAACGTCAACTGACAAATGTTAAAGTCAACCGTCAAATGTCAAAGTCAGCTAACAGATGTTAAATATCAATATGCCAACTTTTAAATGTCAACTGTGAAATGCCAAATTTCAACTGTCAAATGTCAATGGTCTATTAACTGTCAACTAAGAAATTGTCAACTGTCAACTAAGAAGTGTCAAATGTTAACGGTCAATTGACAAAAGTCAACTATCAAAAATATTAAATATCACATTTCAACTGTCAAAAGACAAATGTCAACTGACAACTGTCAATTGTCAAACATAGAAGAACAAATTTAACCAAAAACAACACAAAAATGACTTAAAAACAACATAAACAACAAAATTAACAAAAAAACAACACAAAAACAACAAATTTAACCCAAAAACAACAAAATTAATCAAAAAGTTACAATTTTTTTAGCCATCACAACAACAACCACCACCATCACCAAAAACAACAAAACAACAACGTCACCACCAAACAACAACAACTCAGAAATCGAAATCTACTCAGACATCGAAGATCTTTACGAACAACAACAACAAAAAGAAGAAGAAGAATCAGACGACGAATACGAAGATTACGAACAAACAACAACAACAACACGAACAACAAACGCGAACAACAACAACAACAAACAAACTTTGATCGATTTAGACGAATTCGCATTTTATGTCGGAAGCGGCGAACACGAAAACGAACACGAACGAAAAAATCGCGAACATTTCCGTGTTCGCGTTCGCGAAAATCGCGCAACGGCGGACGAAAAATCCGCTCGCGATTTTTGTGTTCGCGAACGCGAAAATTTGTTTCGTTGTATCGTGTGCGATCGGCATTATACGCACATAAGCAATTTTTGTCGACATTACGTCACATCGCACAAAATGGATGTTCGCATGTTTGCGTGTCCGGTATGTCGTAAGGAATTTACTCGAAAAGATAATATGGCGGCGCATTTGAAAATTATACATAAAGAGGGGGGGAAATAGAAATGGTTTTTTCGGTTATTTTTAAACCGATTTTGGAAATTTAAACTGTTTTAGAATCAGGAATCGGTTCTGAATCGATTGGAAAAAACCCCATCTCGATATCACTTTCCGTTAAAAACTTGTGCAAGTTTGAACTTGTTTTGAATTTTGAAAAATTGGTATCTCTGTTATTTTTGAACCGATTTTGGTAATTTAAACTGTTTTACAATCAGGAATCGGTTCTGAATCGATTGGAAAAAACCCCATCTCGATATCACTTTCCGTTAAAAAGTTGTGCAAGTTTGAACATGTTTTGAATTTCGAAAAATTGGTTTAACTCGGTTATTTTTGAACCGATTTTGGAAATTTAAACTGTTTTAGAATCAGGAATCGGTTCTGAATCGATTGGAAAAAACCCCATCTCGATATCACTTTCCGTTAAAAAGTTGTGCAAGTTTGAACTTGTTTTGAATTTTGTAAAATTGGTATAACTCTGTTATTTTGGAACCGATTTTGGAAATTTGAACTGTTTTAGAATCAGGAATCGGTTCTGAATCGATTGGAAAAAACCTCATCTCGATATCACTTTCCGTTAAAAAGTTGTGCAAGTTTGAACATGTTTTGAATTTCGAAAAATTGGTTTAACTCGGTTATTTTTGAACCGATTTTGGAAATTTAAACTGTTTTAGAATCAGGAATCGGTTCTGAATCGATTGGAAAAAACCCCATCTCGATATCTCTTTTTATTAAAAAGTTGTGCAAGTTTGAACTTGTTTTGTATTTTGAAAAATTGGTATAACTCGGTTATTTTTGAACCGATTTTGAAAATTCAAAATGTTCCAAAATCGTTACAAAATCTCGAATCAAAACCGAAAAAACCACATCACGATATCTCCTTTTCAATTTCGAAAATTTCGATAAAAAAGCGCGCCAAAAACGGAAAATTTATACAAAAAACTGTAATTTTTGAATTTTTTTGGAATTTTTTCAAAATTTTTTTGATTTTAGTGTAATTCAAGTGCCTTAAAAAAGAAGACTGATTTTCAAAAAAAGAAGAAGAAATCCATTTTACCGACCAAAAAAATTCAAAAAAAGAAGAAAACTCATTTTGTTTCTTATTCTTACCAAATATTTTATTAGTTTGTAAGGAAATGAAAATTTTATTGAATTTTGAAAAAAATTTTGTTTTTTGAGATATTTTGAAAAATCCAAAAAGCTGTATCTCACTTGTTTTTTTTTTGAGATATTTTGAAAATTTAAAAAGGTTTTTGAATGTGTAAAAAAATCCAAATCTAACTTAAAAAGCCGGATTTTGAAATCTTTTTTGGTTTTTGAGATATTCAAATTTGTGTTTTTCGAAATTTTGAAAAATCGAATATGAAGTATCTCGGTTGTTTTTTGGAATTTTTGAAATTTTTAAAAAGTTTTTAAATCTCTTTTAGATCAACATTCAGAATTCAAAATTTAGAGTTTGTAACTTTTTTGGATTTTGAGATATCGCAGTCGATTTTTTGAAAATTCTAAAAAAATCAAAATTTTGATTATCTCGCTTATTTTTTGAGATATTTTGGAAATTCAAATTGATTCTGAATCAGTGCAAAATTTGTAAACAAACTCAAAAAACCGCATTTTGAAATCTTTTTTGGTATTTGAGATATTTAAATTTGAGTTTTGCGAAATTTTGAAAAATCGAATATGACGTATCTCGGTTGTTTTTTGGAATTTTTGAAATTTTCAAAAAGTTTTTAAATCTCTTTTAGATCAACATTCAGAATTCAAAATTTCGAGTTTGTAACTTTTTTGGATTTTGAGATATCGCAGTCGATTTTTTGACAATTCTAAAAAAATCAAAATTTTGATTACCTCGCTTATTTTTTGAGATATTTTGGAAATTTAGATTGATTCTGAATCAGTGCAAAATTTGTAAACAAACTCAAAAAACCGGATTTTGAAATCTTTTTTGGTTTTTGAGATATTCAAATTTGGATTTTTCGAAATTTTGAAAAATCGAATATGACGTATCTCGGGTATTTTTTGGAATTTTTGAAAATTTCAAAAAGTTTCAAAATCAGTTTTAGATCCACATTCAGAATCCAAAATTTCGAGTTTGTATCTTTTTTGGATTTTGAGATATCAAAAAGTCATTTTTTGAAAATTCTAAAAAAATCAAAATTTTGATTACCTCGCTTATTTTTTAAAATATTTTGGAAATTCAAATTGATTCTGAATCAGTGCAAAATTTGTAAACAAACTCAAAAAATCGCATTTTGAAATCTTTTTTGGTTTTTGAGATATTCAAATTTGTGTTTTTCGAAATTTTGAAAAATCGAACATGACGTATCTCGGTTGTTTTTTGGAAATTTTGAAATTTTCAAAAAGTTTCTGAATCAGTTTTAGATCCACATACAGAATCCAAAATTTCGAGTTTGTAACTTTATTGGTTTCTGAGATATCAATATCTCTATTTTTGAGATATTTTAAAAAATTCAAAATGGCATATCTCACTTGTTTTTTGGAATTTTTGAAATTTTTAAAAAGTTTCTGAATCAGTTTTAAATCCACATTCAAAATTCAAAATTTCGAGTTTGTATCATTTTTGAATTTTGAGATATCGCAGTCGATTTTTTGAAAATTCTAAAAAAATCAAAATTTTGATTATCTCGCTTATTTTTTGAGATATTTTGGAAATTCAAATTGATTCTGAATCAGTGCAAAATTTGTAAACAAACTCAAAAAACCGCATTTTGAAATCTTTTTTGGTTTTTGAGATATTCAAATTTTTGTTTTTCGAAATTTTGAAAAATCGAATATGACGTATCTCGGTTGTTTTTTGGAATTTTTGAAATTTTCAAAAAGTTTTTAAATCAGTTTTAGATCCACATTCAGAATCCAAAATTTCGAGTTTGTAACTTTATTGGTTTCTGAGATATCGGTATCTCGATTTTTGAGATATTTTGAAAAATTCAAAATGGCATATCTCACTTGTTTTTTGGAATTTTTGAAATTTTTAAAAAGTTTCTGAATCAGTTTTAAATCTACATTCAAAATTCAAAATTTCGAGTTTGTATCTTTTTTGGATTTTGAGATATCGCAGTCGATTTTTTGAAAATTCTAAAAAATCAAAATGTTGATTATCTCGTTTATTTTTTGAGATATTTTGGAAATTCAAATTGATTCTGAATCAGTGTAAAATTTGTAAACAAACTCAAAAAACCGGATTTTGAAATCTTTTTTGGTATTTGAGATATTCAAATTTGAGTTTTGCGAAATTTTGAAAAATCGAATATGACGTATCTCGGTTGTTTTTTGGAATTTTTAAAATTTTCAAAAAGTTTTTAAATCTCTTTTAGATCAACATTCAGAATTCAAAATTTCGAGTTTGTAACTTTTTTGGATTTTGAGATATCGCAGTCGATTTTTTGACAATTCTAAAAAAATCAAAATTTTGATTACCTCGCTTATTTTTTGAGATATTTTGGAAATTTAGATTGATTCTGAATCAGTGCAAAATTTGTAAACAAACTCAAAAAACCGGATTTTGAAATCTTTTTTGGTTTTTGAGATATTCAAATTTGTGTTTTTCGAAATTTTGAAAAATCGAATATGACGTATCTCGGGTATTTTTTGGAATTTTTGAAAATTTCAAAAAGTTTCAAAATCAGTTTTAGATCCACATTCAGAATCCAAAATTTCGAGTTTGTATCTTTTTTGGATTTTGAGATATCAAAAAGTCATTTTTTGAAAATTCTAAAAAAATCAAAATTTTGATTACCTCGCTTATTTTTTAAAATATTTTGGAAATTCAAATTGATTCTGAATCAGTGCAAAATTTGTAAACAAACTCAAAAAATCGCATTTTGAAATCTTTTTTGGTTTTTGAGATATTCAAATTTGTGTTTTTCGAAATTTTGAAAAATCGAATATGACGTATCTCGGGTATTTTTTGGAATTTTTGAAAATTTCAAAAAGTTTCAAAATCAGTTTTAGATCCACATTCAGAATCCAAAATTTCGAGTTTGTATCTTTTTTGGATTTTGAGATATCAAAAAGTCATTTTTTGAAAATTCTAAAAAAATCAAAATTTTGATTACCTCGCTTATTTTTTAAAATATTTTGGAAATTCAAATTGATTCTGAATCAGTGCAAAATTTGTAAACAAACTCAAAAAATCGCATTTTGAAATCTTTTTTGGTTTTTGAGATATTCAAATTTGTGTTTTTCGAAATTTTGAAAAATCGAACATGACGTATCTCGGTTGTTTTTTGGAAATTTTGAAATTTTCAAAAAGTTTCTGAATCAGTTTTAGATCCACATACAGAATCCAAAATTTCGAGTTTGTAACTTTATTGGTTTCTGAGATATCAATATCTCTATTTTTGAGATATTTTAAAAAATTCAAAATGGCATATCTCACTTGTTTTTTGGAATTTTTGAAATTTTTAAAAAGTTTCTGAATCAGTTTTAAATCCACATTCAAAATTCAAAATTTCGAGTTTGTATCTTTTTTGAATTTTGAGATATCGCAGTCGATTTTTTGAAAATTCTAAAAAAATCAAAATTTTGATTATCTCGCTTATTTTTTGAGATATTTTGGAAATTCAAATTGATTCTGAATCAGTGCAAAATTTGTAAACAAACTCAAAAAACCGCATTTTGAAATCTTTTTTGGTTTTTGAGATATTCAAATTTTTGTTTTTCGAAATTTTGAAAAATCGAATATGACGTATCTCGGTTGTTTTTTGGAATTTTTGAAATTTTCAAAAAGTTTTTAAATCAGTTTTAGATCCACATTCAGAATCCAAAATTTCGAGTTTGTAACTTTATTGGTTTCTGAGATATCGGTATCTCGATTTTTGAGATATTTTGAAAAATTCAAAATGGCATATCTCACTTGTTTTTTGGAATTTTTGAAATTTTTAAAAAGTTTCTGAATCAGTTTTAAATCTACATTCAAAATTCAAAATTTCGAGTTTGTATCTTTTTTGGATTTTGAGATATCGCAGTCGATTTTTTGAAAATTCTAAAAAATCAAAATGTTGATTATCTCGTTTATTTTTTGAGATATTTTGGAAATTCAAATTGATTCTGAATCAGTGTAAAATTTGTAAACAAACTCAAAAAACCGGATTTTGAAATCTTTTTTGGTTTTTGAGATATTCAAATTTGGATTTTTCAAACTATCTCAAAAACGAGTAATCGATATCTCGAAAACCAAAAAAGCTAGAAACTCAAAATTTTGGATTCTGAATGTTGATATCGAACTGATTCAGAACTTTTTTGAAAATTTGAAAAATTCCAAAAAACACCGAGATACGCCATATTGGATTTTTCAAAATATCCCAAAAACGAGTTATCGATATCTCGAAAACGAAAAAAGATAAAAACTCAAAATTTTGGATTCTGAATGTTGATATCGAACTGATGCAGAACTTTTTTGAAAATTTGAAAAATTCCAAAAAACAACCGAGATACGCCATATTGGATTTTTCAAAAAATATCTTAAAAACGAGTTATCAATATCTCAAAAACCAAAAAAGATAGAAAATCAAAATTTTGGATTCTGAATGAGGATTTAAAACTGATTCAGAACTTTTTTGAAAATTTAAAAAATTCCAAAAAACAACCAAGATATGCCATATTAGATTTTTTTCAAAAAAATATCTCAAAAACGAGTTATCGATATCTCGAAAACCAAAAAAGATAGAAACCTAAAATTTTGAGTTTCTCAATTAAAATTTTACCCCAATTCAGGATTCTTTTGAATTTTCAAAAAAATTCCAAAAAAACAAAATTTTGAGATCTCGATATTTTCAAAATTTTCAAAAAATTATAAAAAAAAAGAAAATTGTGGCAATAAATGAAATAATTAAAATTTTATTACTCGTGTTGCAATTGTTTATATTTTAATTAATTAATTAATTAATGTTAATTAAGGATAATTATTTACCAAAATGTTAGATTTTAATTTAATTATTATTATTATTAATATTTTATATTTTTTAATATTTTTATTGTAAAAGAACTGAAAAATAAATAAATTTTTGAAAAATTATTTTTTTGGCCCTTTTTCCCCCCAAAAAAAAGCGGAAATTTTGATTTTTTGAAAAAATTGCAAATTTTGAAAAAAAAATTGCGATTTTTACAAAAAATTGCAAATTTTGACAAAAAAAAGCGATTTTTACAAAAAAAATTGCAAATTTTAACCAAAAAATGCGATTTTTTCAAAAAAAATTGCAAATTTTGACAAAAAAATGCGATTTTTACAAAAAATATTGCAAGTTTTGACCAAAAATTGCAAATTTTGACCCAAAAATGCTATTCCTCAAAAAAAATTTGCAAATTTTGTCCAAAAAATGCGAATTTTACACAAAAAAATTGCAAATTTTCACAAAAAATTGCAAATTTTGATCAAAAAATGTGATTTAAAACAGAAAAATTGCAAATTTTGAACCAAAAATGCGAATTTTACACAAAAAAATTGCAAATTTTGACAAAAAATTGCGATTTTTACAGAAAATTGCAAATTTTGATCAAAAAATGTGATTTAAAACAGAAAAATTGCAAATTTTGAACCAAAAATGCTATTTCTCAAAAAAGTTCAAAAAACGCGATTTTTACAAAAAAATCGCAAATTTTGATCATTTTTCAAAAAATTTGCAACTTTTTACCAAAAAAATGCAAATTTTGACAAAAAAATGTTATTTCTCAAAAAAATTGGCAAATTTTGTCCAAAAAATGCGATTTATACAAAAAAAATGCATTTTTTTGACCAAAAAGCGTTTTTTTTTTTCAAAAAGTTTGCAACTTTTTACCAAAAAAATGCAAATTTTGACGCAAAAAAGCGATTTATACAAAAAAATTGCAAAGTTTTACTAAAAACTGTGATTTAAAAAAAATTGCAAATTTTGACCAAAAATTGCAAATTTTTACCAAAAACTGTGATTTAAAAAAAATTGCAAATTTTGACCAAAAAATGAAAAAATTGCAAATTTTGGTCAAAAAATTCGATTTTTCCACAAAAAATTGAAAATTTTGAAGAAAAAGCCTTTTTACAATAAATTTCAAGTTTTGACAGAAAATTGCGATTTTTACAAAAAAAATTGCAAATTTTGACCAAAAATTACAAATTTTGACCAAAAACTGTGATTTAAAAAAAATTGCAAATTTTGACCAAAAAATTAAAAAATTGCAAATTTTGGTCAAAAAATTCGATTTTTCCACAAAAAATTGAATATTTTGAAGAAAAAATGCCTTTTTACAAAAAATTGCAAGTTTTGACAGAAAATTGCGATTTTTACAAAAAAAAATCAAAAATGCTATTCCTCAAAAAAAAATTGCAAATTTTGTTTAAAAAATTCGATTTTTTACAAAAAAGATTCCAAATTTTGACCAAAAATTGCAAATATTGACCAAAAGCTCTATTTTTACAGAAAAAATTGCAAATTTTGACCAAAAAATGCGATTTTTACAAAAAAATTGCAAATTTAAACCAAAAAAATGAGATGTTTCCAAAAAAGTTTGCAAATTTTGACCAAAAAATTGCAAATTTTGGCAAAAAAAATTCGATTTTTACAAAAAAAAAGCAAATTTTGATGAAATAATGCGATTTTTACAAAAAAATGCGATTTTTACAAAAAAGATTGCATATTTTGACCAAAAATTGCAAATATTGACAAAAAGCTATTTTTGCAGAAAAAATTGCGAATTTTGACAAAAAATGCGATTTTTACAAAAAATTGCATATTTAAACCAAAAAATCAGATGTTTCCAAAAAAATTTGCAAATTTTGACCAAAAAATTAAAAAATTGCAAATTTTGGCAAAAGAAATTCGATTTTTACAGAAAAAAGCAAATTTTGATGAAATAATGCGATTTTTACAAAAAAATTGCATTTTTTAACAAAAAAATGCGATTTTTACAAAAAAGATTGCAAATTTTGACCAAAAATTGCAAATATTGACAAAAAGCTATTTTTGCAGAAAAAATTGCAAAATTTTGACAAAAAATTGCGATATATACAAAAAAATTGCAAATTTTGACCCAAAAATGCTATTTCTCAAAAAAAATTTGCAAATTTTGTCCAAAAAATACAATTTTTACAAAAAAAGGTAAATTTTGATCAAATATGCGATTTTTACAAAAAAAATTGCATTTTTTGACCAAAAAGCGCTTTTTTTTCAATAAATTTGCAAACTTTTACCAAAAAAATGCAAATTTTGACAAAAAAGATTGCAAATTTGGACCCAAAAATGCTATTTCTAAAAAAAAAAAAATTTGCAAATTCTTTTCAAAAAATGCGATTTTTTCAAAAAATTTGCAAATTTTTTACAAAAAGCGCTTTTTGGCCAAAAAATGCAATTTTTTTTTGTAAAAATCGCATTTTTTGTTCAAAATATGCCTGTTTTTGTAAAAATCGCTTTTTTGGTAAAAAGTTGCAAACTTTTTGAAAAAAAAAACGCTTTTTTGTTAAAAAATGCAATTTTTTTATGTAAAAGTCGTACTTTTTAGACAAAATTTGCAATTTTTTTTTGGGAAATATCATTTTTTGGTCAAAATTTGCAATTTTTGCTCAAAACTTTTACCAAAAAAATGCAAATTTTTACAAAAAAAATTGCAACTTTTGACCAAGAATTGCAAATTTTTACAAAAAAAATTGCAACTTTTGACCAAGAATTGCAAATTTTTACAAAAAATTGCGATTTTTACAAAAAAAATGCAAATTTGCAAATTTCGACAAAAAAATGCGATTTTTTCAAAAAATATTGCAAATTTTTGCAAAAAAAGTGATTTTCTGCATTTTTTATTTTTTAAATATTTTAAATAATAAATTTTGTATATTTTTTCGCTATACTGAGGATTTAAAAAAAATAAGGTAAATTTTTTAAATTTCTTTAATATTAGATTTTTTTAATAAATTTTGATTATTTTAAATTTTTAAAATTTTTAGATTTTTTTATTAAATTTTGTTTTTTTTTTAATTTTTAAATTTTTTTATTAAATTTCGTTTTTTTTTAAATTTTTTAAATTTTTAGATTTTTTTTAATTTTTTTGAATTTTTAGATTTTTTTTATTAAATTTTGTTTTTTTTTACATTTTTAAATTTTTTTATTAAATTTTGTTTTTTTTTTAAACTTTTAGATTTTTTTTTTAAATTTTTTTATTAAATTTTGTTTTTTTTAAACTTTTAGATTTTTTTTTTAAATTTTTAAATTTTTTTATTAAATTTTGTTTTTTCTTAAATTTTTAGTCTTTTTTTTTTAGTTTTTTTGAGATATTTTTTTATTCAAAAAATGATTTTCGTTTTTTTGTAGATAGTTTTGTTTTCCATAGAAAAGGTTGTTTTTTCCATTTTTTCCTTGTTTTTTTCCATAGAAAATATATTTTTTTCCATACAAAAGGTTGTTTTTTCGAAAAACAAAACAGTTTCTCCATAGATAATGACGGTTTCTATGCAATTTTTGAAAATTTCAAAATGGAATTTGAATGTGGATGAAATTTCCATTCAAAAACCGAAAACCGTATTTTGATATCTTTTTTAGTTTTCGAGATATCAAAAATCTGAAAAAAGCTCGATTGTTTTTTCGAAAAATTGTCATAACTCCCCCAATTTTTGGAATTTTTGAAAAATTCAAAAAGTTTCTGAATCAGTACAAAATTCTCTATTAAACTCAAAAAACCGCATTTTGGTATCTTTTTTGGTTTCCATGTTATCAAAAATTCCAACTCGATATTTCGATTTTTAAAGAAAGTTGATCGTGTTTTGTTTTTTATCGAAAAATCGTCATAACTCGCTTGATTTTTGGAATTTTTGAAAAATTCAAAAAGTTTTTGAATCAGTATAAAATTTTGTATCAAACTCAAAAAACCGCATTTTGATATCGTTTTTGGTTTTTGAAAAATCCACATCTCGTTTTTTTCTATCAAATTTTCTGTGAAAAAACTGTATATCTCGTTTCTTAGTCAATTTTTAAAATTTTTAAAAATTTCAAAATGGAATTTGATTATGAATGAAATTTCCATTCAAAAACCGAAAACCGCATTTTGATATCTTTTTTAGTTTTCGAGATATCAAAAATCTGAAAAAAGCTGGGGTGTTTTTTCGAAAAGACGTCATAACTCGCTCAATTTTCGGAATTTTTGAAAAATTCAAAAAGTTTCTGAATCAGTATAAAATTCTCTATGAAACACAAAAAACCGTTTTTTGATATCATTTTTGGTTTTCGAAAAATCCACATCTCGTTTTTTTTCCATCAAATTTTCTGTGATAAAATCTGTATATTTCGTTTTTTTATTAATTTCCAAAATTTTTGAAAATCTTAAAATGGAATTTGAATGTGGATGAAATTTCCATTCAAAAACCGAAAACCGCATTTTAATATCTTTTTTAGTTTTAGAGATATCAAAAATCTGAAAAAAGCTGGAGTGTTTTTTCGAAAAATTGTCATAACTCCCCCAATTTTTGGAATTTTTGAAAAATTCAAAAAGTTTCTGAATCAGTACAAAATTCTCTATCAAACTCAAAAAACCGCATTTTGGTATCTTTTTTGGTTTCGAAGTTATCAAAAATTCCAACTCGATATCTCGATTTTTAAAAAAATTGATCGTGTTTTGTTTTTTATCGAAAAATCTCCATAACTCGCTTGATTTTGGGAATTTTTGAAAAATTCAAAAAGTTTCTGAATGGATACAAAATTCTCTATCAAACTCAAAAAACCGCATTTTGATATCTTTTTTGGTTTTTGAGATATGACAATATGAACAAAGTTATGGTGTTTTTTCGAAAAATCGCTATAACTCGCTCAATTTTTAGGATTTTTGAAAAATTTAAAAAGTTTTTGAATCAGTAAAGAATTCTCTATCAAACTCAAAAAACCGCATTTTGATATCTTTTTTGGTTTTCGAGGTATCAAAAATCGTAAAAAGCTCGAGTGTTTTTTTGAAAAATTGTCATAACTCGCTCAATTTTCGGAATTTTTGAAAAATTCAAAAAGTTTCTGAATCAGTACAAAATTCTCTATCAAACCCAATAAAAACCTCATTTCGATATCCTTCCAAAATACAAAAAACCCAAAATTCTAATTTTACAAAATTTCGAAAAATCATCATAACTCACTTATTTTCCAACCGATTTTCAAGATTCAAAAACTTTTTAAATCAATAAAACCTCCTCAATCAAACCCAAAAAATCTTATTTTAATACCATTTTCCATTTCCAAAATATCGATATTTTGAAAATACTCAAAATCAAAATTCAAAATTTTTGAAAAATTGAAAAATCTAATCAAAAATGTTTCTATTTTTCAGATATAATGACCCAAAAACTAATCACCCCCAAAACTGAATTACACCCCGACCACTTCAACACCACCCCCACCTCTACTTCCACCACCTCCAACAACAACAACAACAGTTCAACAACAACCAACAACAACTCAACAACACCATCAACATCTTCAACAACAACAACCAACACTACCCCAAGTAGCAGCAATACAACTCCCCGCTCTGGAGGAGGAGGAGGAGCATCTTCAGGACCTGGAGGAGGAGGAGCCCCACCACCAACAAAACGCCGTGTCCGTCGGCGTGCCACATCTCAATGTCACGATCCAGCCGAAGCTTTAACAGAAATGTCCGTACGTGGACTCAATCTATTCCGTTACGCAAGCATCTCCGAAGGAGTTTATCAATGCACCGAGTGTGCCAAAGTTGACGTACAAAAAACATTCAAAAATAAATACAGTTTTCAACGACACGCTTTTCTTTATCATGAAGGTCAACAAAGAAAAGTTTTTCCGTGTCCGGTTTGTCAAAAAGAATTTTCACGACCTGATAAAATGAAAAATCATATGAAAACTGTACATGATTGTTTTATGCCGAAAGATGTGGTTTTTCCACCTATGGGATTTTTCCCAACCATGTAGAATGTTAAATGAGAAAATTTCCCGTTTTTCCATAGACAAAACAGTTTTTTCCATAGGCAAGACAATTTTTCCCATAGGCAAGATAATTTTTTCCATAGACAAGGTTGTTTTTTCAGTACAAAACACAGTTTTACCATAGAAAAGGTTGTTTTTTCCATAGACAAGACACTTTTTCCATAGACAAACAATTTTTCCATAGACAATGTAGTTCTTTCCATAGACAAACACAGTTTTTCTATAGACAAGGTTGTTTTTTCCGTACAAAAGACAGTTTTTCCATAGAAAAGGTTGTTTTTCTCCATAGAAAAGACAGTTTTTCCATAGACAAACACAGTTTTTCCATAGACAAGGTTGTTTTTTCCATAGGCAAGACAGTTTTTTCCATAGACAAAACAATTTTTCCATAGGCAAGACAATTTTTTCCATAGACAAAATAATTTTTCCATAGGCAAGACAGTTTTTTCCATAGACAAAACAATTTTTCCATAGGCAAGACAGTTTTTTTCATAGGCAAGACAGTTTTTTCCATAGACAAAACAATTTTTTCCATAGGCAAGACAGTTTTTTCCATAGACAATACAATTTTTTCCATAGGCAAGACAGTTTTTTCCATAGACAATACAATTTTTCCATAGGCAAGACAGTTTTTTTCATAGGCAAGACAGTTTTTTCCATAGACAAAACAATTTTTTCCATAGGCAAGACAGTTTTTTCCATAGACAATACAATTTTTTCCATAGGCAAGACAGTTTTTTCCATAGACAATACAATTTTTCCATAGGCAAAACAATTTTTTCCATAGACAATACAATTTTTCCATAGAGAATACAATTTTTCCTTAGGCAAGACAGTTTTTTCCATAGACAAAACAATTATTTCCATAGGCAAGACAGTTTTTTCCATAGACAAAACAATTTTTCCATAGGCAAGACAGTTTTTTCCATAGCCAATACAATTTTTTCCATAAGCAAGACAGTTTTTTCCATAGACAAAACCATTTTTTCCATAGACAAAACCATTTTTTCCATAGGCAAGACAGTTTTTTCCATAGACAATACAATTTTTTCCATAGCCAAGACAATTTTTTCCATAGACAATACAATTTTCCATAGGCAAGACAGTTTTTTCCATGGACAATACAATTTTTCCATAGGCAAGACAGTTTTTTCCATAGACAAAACAATTTTTTCCATAGGCAAGACAGTTTTTTCCATAGGCAAGACAATTTTTCCATAGACAAAACAATTTTTCCATAGGCAAGACAGTTTTTTTCATAGGCAAGACAATTTTTTCCATAGACAAAACAATTTTTCAATAGACAAGACAGTTTTTTCCATAGACAATACAATTTTTCCAAAGGCAAGACAGTTTTTTCCATAGACAAAACAATTTTTGGAAAAATCTATAAAATTTGGAAAATCTCTTCATTTTTGAAAAAACTTTAAAAATTTTTGACAATTTTGAGAAAAATTGATATTTTTAGAAGAAAACTTTTTTTATAACATTTTGACTTTTCTTTGAAAAATTTTGACTTTTTTTGAAAATTTCAACTCTTTTGGACAATTTTCAGAAAAATTTGACTTTTGGAAAATCTCGACTTTTTTTGAAAATTTTTCTTTTTTGGATAATTTTACTTTTTTTTTGAAATATTTTGACTTTTTGTAAATTTTGTAAATTTTGAAATTTTTTGTTGAAAATCTTGTTTTTTGAAAAATTTCACATTTTTTTGGAAAATTTTGACTATTTTGAAAATTTTCAACTTTTTTGAAAATTTTATTTTTTGAAAATTTTGCCTTTTTTTAAAAATTTAACTTTTTTTGGGAATTTTTGACTTTTTTGTTGAAAATCTTGTCTTTTTTAGGAAAATTTCACTTTTTTTGAGAAATTTGACATTTTTTGAAAAATTTTAACTTTTTCCAAAATTTCGACATTTTTTGGAAAATTTCAATTTTTTTGGAAAATGTTGACTTTTTTTTGAAAATTTTGACATTTTTTGAAAATTTCACTTTTTTTGAAATTTTTGACTTTTATGTTGAAAATCTTCTTTTTTGGAAAAATTTCACTTTTTTTGAGAAATTTGACATTTTTTGAAAAATTTTAACTTTCCAAAATTTCGACATTTTTTGGAAAATTTCAATTTTTTTGGTAAATGTTTAGTTCTTTTTGAAAATTTTGACTTTTTTGAAAATTTTGACTTTTTTGAAAAATTTTGACATTTTTTGAAAATTCCGAAATTTTTGAAAATTTTGACTTTTTTCAAAAATTTGGACTTTTGTTGAAAATTTCACTTTTTTTGAAATTTTTGATTTTTGTGTTGAAAATCTTGTCTTTTTTGGAAAAATTTCACTTTTTTTGAGAAATTTGACATTTTTTGAAAAATTTTAACTTTTTCCAAAATTTCGACATTTTTTGGAAAATTTCAATTTTTTTGGAAAATGTTGACTTTTTTTTGAAAATTTTGACTTTTTTTAAAAATTTCGACATTTTTTGAAAATTCAGACATTTTTGAAAATTTTGACTTTTTTTGAAAATTTTGACTTTTTTGAAAAATTTTGACATTTTTTGAAAATTCCGAAATTTTTGAAAATTTTGACTTTTTTCAAAAATTTGGACTTTTTTTGAAAATTTCACTTTTTTTGAAATTTTTGATTTTTGTGTTGAAAATCTTGTCTTTTTTGGAAAAATTTCACTTTTTTTGAGAAATTTTACATTTTTTGAAAAATTTTAACTTTTTCCAAAATTTCGACATTTTTTGGAAAATTTCAATTTTTTTGGAAAATGTTGACTTTTTTTTGAAAATTTTGACTTTTTTTAAAAATTTCGACATTTTTTGAAAATTCAGACATTTTTGAAAATTTTGACTTTTTTTGAAAATTTTGACTTTTTTGAAAAATTTTGACATTTTTTGAAAATTCCGAAATTTTTGAAAATTTTGACTTTTTTCAAAAATTTGGACTTTTTTTGAAAATTTCACTTTTTTTGAAATTTTTGATTTTTGTGTTGAAAATCTTGTCTTTTTTGGAAAAATTTCACTTTTTTTGAGAAATTTTACATTTTTTGAAAAATTTTAACTTTTTCCAAAATTTCGACATTTTTTGGAAAATTTCAATTTTTTTGGAAAATGTTGACTTTTTTTTGAAAATTTTGACTTTTTTTAAAAATTTCGACATTTTTTGAAAATTCAGACATTTTTGAAAATTTTGACTTTTTTTGAAAATTTTGACTTTTTTGAAAAATTTTGACATTTTTTGAAAATTCCGAAATTTTTGAAAATTTTGACTTTTTTCAAAAATTTGGACTTTTTTTGAAAATTTCACTTTTTTTGAAATTTTTGATTTTTGTGTTGAAAATCTTGTCTTTTTTGGAAAAATTTCACTTTTTTTGAGAAATTTTACATTTTTTGAAAAATTTTAACTTTTTCCAAAATTTCGACATTTTTTGGAAAATTTCAATTTTTTTGGAAAATGTTTACTTTTTTTTTGAAAATTTTGACTTTTTTTAAAAATTTCGACATTTTTTGAAAATTTCGACTTTTTTTGAAAATTTTGACTTTTTTGAAAAATTTTGACATTTTTGGAAAATTCCGACATTTTTAAAAATTTTGACTTTTTTTGAAAATTTTGACTTTTTTGAAAAATTTTGACATTTTTTGAAATTTCCGACATTTTTAAAAATTTTGACATCTTTTGAAAATTTTGACTTTTTTGAAAAATTTTGAAATTTTTTGAAAATTCCAAATTTTTGAAAATTTTGACTTTTTTCAAAAATTTTGACATTTTTTGGAAAATTTCAATTTTTTTGGTAAATTTTTAGTTCTTTTTGAGAATTTTGACTTTTTTTAAAAATGTCGACATTTTTTGAAAATTCCGACATTTTTGAAAATTTTGACTTTTTTTGAAAATTTTGACTTTTTTGAAAAATTTTGACATTTTTCGAAAATTTCAACTTTTTTCAAAATTTTGTTTTTTTGAAGATTTTAAAATTTTTTGAAAATTTTAATTTTTTTGAAAATTTTGATATTTTTTGAAAATTCCGACATTTGTGAAAATTTTGACATTTTTTGAAAATTTTGAACTTTTTTGAAAAATTTCATTTTTTTGAAAATTTTCACTTTTTTTGAGAAATTTTGACTTTGTGGAAAATTTCACTTTTTTGAAAATTTTTACATTTTTTTTTAGAAATTTTAATGTTTTGTTGAAACTTGTCTTTTTTCAAAAATTTCACTTTTTTTGGAAAATTTTGACTTTCTTTGGAAATTTTTGACTTTTTTTGTTGAAAATCTTGTCTTTTTTTGGAAAATTTCACTTTTTTTCAAAATTTTGACTTTTATGAAAATTTCGACATTTTCCGAAAATATTGCCTTTTTTTGGGAAATTTTGACTTTTTTGTTGTTGAAAATCCTGTCTTTTTTGGAAAAATTTCCCTTTTTTTTGAAAAATTTTGACTGTAAATTTTGAACTTTTTGAAAATTACCCGACCCCCCTAAAAAACGCCCCATTTTGAAAAAATGGTAAAATTATACAAAAACGGGCACTTTTCCAATAAAAAAACCGGAAAAACCCCCCTCCCCCAAAACGCCCCATGTGGAAAAACAGGAAAACCCGGAAAATTTTCTCAAAAAATTTTCTCAAATGCAATAGGTTTTCTTTTTTCGTACTTTTTTGGTGCTTATCAGAGAGTTTATTTTTTTGTTTTTTATTTTTCAAAAAAGTTACTCTTTTGTTTATTATTATTATTTTTTTGTATATTTTAATTAATAATAATATAATTATTTTATTTTTTTTTGATAAAAGTACAACAAATACAAAATAATTGTGATTAACCTTTTTTTTTTTTGTTAAATAAAAAGGTTAAAAATAAGGTTAACAATTAACCCCCCTCCCCTGATAAAAAAAACCGTTAAAAATTAATAAAAATATAACCGTTACAAAATAACGGTTAAAAATTAACGGTTTTTTGTTAATTTTTTCAAAAAAAAACACCCCCTACTCCCCTTAAACCCCCCTGATTTATTATTATACCCCCCTGCTAAGCAGTGGAAAATTTATGTTAATTTTAAGGTTATGTTTATATATACATATATATATATATTAAAAAAAAAAGAATTCTTCTTTTTTTTGAATTATTATTGTTAAATATTTGAATTTTTTCATATTTTTTTTGAAAAAAATTTTTTTTAAAAATTATTTTTTTTTTGAAAAAAATTTTTTTTTGAAAAATATATTTTTTTTGATTTTCGAAAAAATATTTTTTCTTTGAAAAAAATATTTTTTTTTTTTGAAAAAAATATTTTTTTTTTTTGAAAAAAATATTTTTTTTTTTTGAAAAAAATATTTTTTTTTTTGAAAAAAATATATTTTTTTTTGAAAAAAAAATTTGTATTTAGTTTTAAGGTTTTGGTTGGGACAAAAAAAAACAATATTTTTAATTTTTTTGATTTTGTTTTTTTGAAAAACTCGAATTTTGTATATTTTTTTATTTTATTTTATTTTTTTGAAAAATTTTGTAATTTTTTGTTTAATTTTGTGGATTCGGTTTTTTTATGCCTATTTTGGAAAATTTTGAATTTTTAAAATCGGTTAAGAAATAAGGGAGTTACGATTTTTTGGAAGTTTTTTTTTTTAAATTTTGAGTTTTGTATCTCGAAAACAAAAAAAGGTATCAAAATATGGTGATTTGAGTTTAATTTTGGAGGTTTTACTGATTTAGGAAGTTTTTGAATTTTTAAAATCGGTTCAAAAATGGCGGAGTTTTTGTTTTTTTGGTAGTTTTCAAAATTTTGAGTTGCGTATCTCAAAAACCAAAAAAGATATCAAAATACGGTTTTTTTGAGTTTGATTCGGGAGTTTTTACTAATTAAGGAAATTTTTGAATTTTCAAAATCGGTTTAAAAATTGCGGAGTTATCGAGATTTTTGATTTTTTGAAAGTTTTCAAAATTTTGAGTTGTTTGATTCGGGAGTTTTTGCTGATTTAAGAAGTTTTTAAAATTTCAAAATCGGTTCAAAAATGGCGGAGTTATCGAGATTTTTGTTTTTTTGGAAGTTTTCAAAATTTTGAATTGCGTATCTCGAAAACCAAAAAAGATATCAAAATACGGTTTTTTGAGTTTGATTCGGGAGTTTTTACTGATTTAAGAAGTTTTTGAATTTTCAACATCGGTTCAGAAATGGCGGAGTTATCGAAATTTTTTGTTTTTTTGGAAGTTTTCAAAATTTTGAATTGCGTATCTCGAAAACCAAAAAAGATATCAAAATACGGTTTTTTGAGTTCGGTTCAGGCGTTTTTACTCATTTAGGAAGTTTTTTAATTTTGTAAATCGGTTCAAAAATGGCGGAGTTATTAAGATTTTTGTTTTTTGGAAGTTTTCAAAATTTTGAATTGCGTATCTCGAAAACCAAAAACGATATCAAAATACTGTTTTTTGAGTTTGATTTGGGAGTTTTTACAAATTTAAGAAGTTTTTGAATTTTGAAAATTGGTTTAAAAATGGCGGAGTTATCGAGATTTTTCGATTTTTGGAAGTTTTCAAAATTTTGAGTTGCGTATCTCGAAAACCAGAAACGAGATCAAAATACGGTTTTTTGAGTTTGATTCGAGAGTTTTTACTCATTTAGGAAGTTTTTGAATTTTTAAAATCGGTTCAAAAATGGCGGAGTTATCGAGATTTTTGTTTTTTTTTTGGAACTTTTCAAAATTTTGAATTGCGTATCTCGAAAACCAAAAAAGATATCAAAATACGGTTTTTTCAGTTTGATTCGGGAGTTTTTACTGATTTAGGAAATTTTTAAATTTTTAAAATCGGTTTAAAAATGGTGGAGTTATCGAGATTTTTGTTTTTTTGGAAGTTTTCAAAATTTTGAATTGCGTATTTCGAAAACCAAAAAAGGTATCAAAAAACGGTTTTTTGCATCAGATTAGAAATCTTTCATTCATACAAAAACCGGTTTGAAATTTCCAAAAAATCTCAAAAAGCACCCAACAAAAACCAAATTTCGATTTCCAAAATTTCCAAAAAAAACGAGATATCAATATCTCAAAAACCAAAAATGATATCAAAAAACTGTTTTTTGCATCAAATTACAAATTTTCCACCGAAACAAAAACCGTTTTAAAATTTTCAAAAACTCAAAAAAAACCCAAAAATTTCGATTTTCAAAAAAAAACAAAAATATCGAAATTTTATAAAAATTCCAATTATTTGTAAATCCCCTCCAAAAAAAACAAAATCCACAAAAATAAACAAAAAATTTGAAAAAAAAAATTAAAAAATTCAAAAAAAAAAATTTCCAAAAAAAATTTTTTTTTTGACTTTTTTTTTATTTATTTTTTTTTCAAAATTCTTCCATTTTTTTTTGAATTAAAAAAAAATTAAATTTTAAGTGCAATTAATTATTTAATTAATTGATTAATTAATTAAATTTAATTATAAAATAATAATTAATTAAAAATTTATATTTATATACACAAAAATATTAATATTTTTACTAATTTTAGGATTAATTTTTTTATTATTTTATTTTTTTTTAATATTTAATTTTATTATTATGTTTTCTTTATTGTGTGTGCAAATTTTGAATTTGCATATATACATATATATAGATATATTAAAGTATTGAGTTAATATTTTTGAAATTTTTTTTATTTTGTAAAAAGAGAATTTTTTTCTGATTTAGGAACTTTTGGAATTTTTCTTTTCGAAAATTCGAAAAATTGAGCGAGTTATGGCAAATTTTCGAAAAAATTTTCGAGTTTTTTTGAATTTTTGATATCTTGGAAACCAAAAAAGATATCGCAATGCGGTTTTTTGAGTTTGATAGAGAATTTTGTACTGATTCAGAAATTTTTTGAATTTTTCAAAAATTCCTTAAATCAAGCGAGTTATGGCGATTTTTCGATTAAAAACAAAACACGATCTACTTTTTTAACAATCGAGATATCGAGTTGGAATTTTTGATAATTTGGAAACCAAAAATGGTATCAAAATGCGGTTTTTTTAGTTTGATAGAGAATTTTGTACTGATTTAGATATTTTTTGAATTTTTCAAAAATTCCTAAAATTGAGCGAGTTATGACGTTTTTTCGAAAAAACACTCGAGCTTTTTTTTACATTTTCATATCTCAAAAACCAAAAAAGATATCAAAATGCGTTTTTTTGGATTTGTTTACAAATTGTTTACTGATTCAAAATCAATTTGAATTTTCAAAATATCTCAAAAAACAAGCGAGATATTCAAAATTTTCGTTTTTTTGAAAAAACGAGATATCGATATCTCGAAAACTAAAAAAGATATGAAAACGCGATTTTTTGATTTCGATTCGAAATTTCCTCCCGATTCAGAAACTTTTTAAATTTTTCAAAAATCTCTAAAAACAACCGAAAAATTACAATTTTTCAAATTTCCAAAATTTTCAAAAAAAATCGAGATACCAATATCTCAAAAACCGAAAAAGATATCAAAAAACAGTTTTTTGCATCCGATTCAAAATTCAATTCTGATTCAAAATCAAATTTCAAATTTTCAAAAAATCTCAAAAAAACCTCAAAAACCGACAAATTTCAATTTTTCAAAATTCTCAAAAAAATCAAGTTATCGATATCTCGAAAACCAAAAAAGATATCAAAAAACGGTTTTTTGGATTTGTTTACAAATTTTTTACTGATTCAAAATCAATTTGAATTTTCAAAATATCTCAAAAAACAAGCGAGTTACGCCATACTCGATTTTTCAAATTTTCGAAAAACTCACTTTTGAATATCTCAAAAACTAAAAGAGATATCAAAAAACAGTTTTTTGGATTTTATTTAGAATTTAATTCTTATTCAAAATCCACTTTCGAATTTCAAAAAATACCCAAAAATACGCTATTTTTCGATTTATCAAAATTTCCAAAAAAACGAGATATCGATATCTCGAAATCCAAAAAAGATATCAAAAAACGGTTTTTTGACATTGATTCACAATTTAATTCCAATTCAGATTCTTTTTTGAAATTTGAAATAACATTAAATACTCGCTGAGAAATACAAATTTCGGATTTTTAAAATTTTCAAAATTTTGAATTTGATATCTCAAAAACTAAAAAAGATATCAAAAAATGTTTTTTTTGAATTCAATTCAGAATTGAATTCTTATTCAAAATCCATTTTCAAATTTCAAAAAATCTCAAAAAACACTCAAAAAATCACAATTTTTTCTATTTTTCGAAAATTTCCAAAAAAACGAGATATCGATATCTCGAAATCCAAAAAAGATACCAAAAAACGGATTTTTGGATTTGATTCGGAATTTAATTCTTATTCAAAATCCACTTTCAAATTTCAAAAAATCTCAAAAAACCTTCATTTCTCAATTTTTCGAAAATTTCCAAAAAAAACGAGATATCGATATCTCAAAAACTAAAAAAGATATCAAAAAACGGTTTTTTGTGTTCGATTCAGAATTTAATTCTTATTCAGAATCATTTTGAATTTTAAAAAAATTCCAAAAAAAAAACAAAATTTGACACAAATAAAAATAGAATTTTTTGTAATTTTGTGATTTTCTTTTAATATTATTATTATTATTAATTTTAAGCTTTAAAAATCTGTTTTTTTATTATTATTATTATTTTTAATAATTATTATTTTCGTTATTCTATTTTTAGGTGCAAAAAATTTTTTTTTTGTATTTTCGTTTTATTGTAATAATTTTTCTTTTTAATAATAAAATCTACCTCTAATTTATTTTATTTTTTTTTCTGATTTCGAAAATTCGAAAAATTGACAGAAAATTTTCCAAAAAACACTCGAGCTTTTTTCAAAATTCTCATATCTCAAAATCCAAAAAAGATATCAAAATGCGGTTTTTTGTGTTTGATAGAGAATTTTCTACTGATTCAGAAACTTTTTGAATTTTTTAAAAATTCCAAAAATTGAGCGAGTAATGGCGATTTTTCGAAAAAAAATTCGAGTTTTTTTGAATTCTTTATATCTTGAAAACTAAAAAAGATATCAAAATGCAGTTTTTTGGATTTGATTCCAAATTTGATCCTTAATCAAGGTTTTTTTGAAATTTTAAAAAATTTTGAAAATTGACCGAGTTATGCGAATTTTTCGTTTTCTACGTACTTTCATAAGTTTTTTAATTTCACATATCTCAAAAACCAAAACAGATATCAAAATGTGGTTTTTTGAGTTTGATAGAAAATTTTGTACTCATGTAGAAACTTTTTGAATTTTTCAAAAATTCCCAAAATTGAGCGAGTTATGCCATTTTTTCGTTTTCTACGTACTTTTATAAGTTTTCTACGTACTTTCATAAGTTTTTCAATTTCTCATATCACAAAAACCAAAAAATATATCAAAATGCGGTTTTTTGAGTTTAATAGAAAATTTTGTACTCATTCAGAAACTTTTTGAATTTTTCGAAAATTCCCAAAATTGAGAGGGTTATGGCGATTTTTCGAAAAAAAATTTGAGTTTTTTTGAATTTTTGATATCTCAAAAACCAAAAAAGATATCAAAATACAGTTTTTTGGATTTGATTCCAAATTTGATCCTTAATCAAGGTTTTTTTGAAATTTTAAAAAATTTTAAAAAATGGACGAGTTATGCCATTTTTTCGTTTTCTACGTACTTTCATAAGTTTTCTACGTACTTTCATAAGTTTTCTAATTTCTCATATCTCAAAAACCAAAAAAGATATCAAAATTCGGTTTTTTGAGTTTGATAGAGAATTTTGTGCTGATTCAGAAACTTTTTGAATTTTTCAAAAATTCGAAAAATTGAGCGAGTTATGGCGATTTTTTGAAAAAACATTCGAGTTTTTTTGAATTTTTTATATCTTGAAAACTAAAAAACGTATCAAAATGCGGTTTTTTGAGTTTGATAGAGAATTTTGTGCTGATTCAGAAACTTTTTGAATTTTTCAAAAATTCGAAAAATTGAGCGAGTTATGGCGATTTTTCGAAAAAAATTTCGAGTTTTTTTGAATTTTTGATATTTTGAAAACTAAAAAAGATATCAAAATGCGGTTTTTTGGATTTGATTCCAAATTTGATCCTTAATCAAGGTTTTTTGAATTTTGAAAATTGAGCGAGTTATGCGATTTTTTCGTTTTCTACGTACTTTTATAAGTTTTCTACGTACTTTCATAAGTTTTTTAATTTCTCATATCTCTAAAACCAAAAAAGATATCGAGATGCGGTTTTTTGAGTTCGATAGAGAATTTTGTGCTGATTTAGAAACTTTTTGAATTTTTCAAAAATTCCCGAAATTGAGCGAGTTATGGCGATTTTTCAAAAAAACACTCGAGCCTTTTTTCCAAATTCTCATATCTCAAAAACCAAAAAAGATATCGAGATTTGGTTTTTTGTAATCGATTCAAAATTTTCTCCTCATTCAAAATCTTTTTAAAATTTTGAAAAATTTTCAAAATTGAGCGTTATGCGATTTTTTCGTTTTTCAATTTTTTTCAAAAAAACCGAGATACCGATATTTCGAAAAACCAAAAAGATACAAATTTTAAAATTTTGATTTTCTGAATGCAAATTTTGTCTTGATTCATAAACTTTTCAAATTTTCAAAATATCTCAAAAAACAAGCGAGATACGCCATTTTAGATTTTTGAAAATATCTCAAAATTTAGATATCGTTATCTCAAAATCCAAAAAAGATATTAAAATGCAAATTTTTGAGTTTAATGGAGAATTTTTTCCTGATTCAAAAACTATTTGAATTTTTCAAAAATTCCAAAAATTGAGCGAGTTATAGCAATTTTTCGAAAAAAAAATTTCAAAATTCTGATATCTTAAAAAGCAAAAAAGATATCAAAATGAGGTTTTTTATATTTGATTGGAAATTTTAAACTGATACAAAAATGATTTTGAAATTTCAAAAAATCTTAAAAATTAAGCAAAATTTACAAATTTTTAACATTTACCCGTAATTTTTTAACATTTACCCACAAAAATAATTAACATTTACCCGCAATTTTTGACATTTTCAGACGATTTTTTAACATTTTTCCGTAATTTTTGACATTATTCTGACCAATTGTAACATTTACCCGTAAAAAATTAACATTTACCCGTAAAAAATTAACATTTACCCGTAATTTTTGAAATTTTTCTAACGATTTTTTCACACATTTTCCCGTAATCTTTGACATATTTGACATTATTTTGAAGCTTTTATAACATTTACCCGTAATGTCTTAACATGTTTATTTGAATTTTTTTAACATTTACCCATAATTTCTGACATTTTTAACATTTACCCGTAATTTTTCATATTTTGACCGATTTTAACAGTTATTTAACATTTATCCGTAAAAATAACACTAACCCGTAAATTATATAGTTTTTTCAATATTTTTGCCATTTTAACCGTGTTTTAACATTTACCCGTAACTTCTTAACAGTTACCCGTAATTTCTTAACATTTTTATATGAATTTTTAACATTTACCCGTAAAAAAATTAACATTTACCCGTAATTTTTTACTTTTTTACTCATTTTAACCGTTTTTTTAACATTTACCCGTAATTTCTTAACATGTTTATTTGAATTTTTAACATTTACCCGTAATTTCTGACATTTTTAACATTTACCCGTAATTTTTCACATTTTTACCGATTTTAACAGTTTTTTAACATTCACCCGTAAAAATAACACTTTCCCGTAAATCATCACGTTTTTTCATTTTTTAGCCATTTTAACCGTTTTTTAACATTTGCCCGTAATTTCTTAACATGTTTATTTGAATTTTTAACATTTACCCGTAATTTTTCACATTTTGACCGATTTTAACAGTTATTTAACATTTACCCGTAAAAATAACGCTTACCCGTAAGTTATAACGTTTTTTCAATTTTTTAGTCATTTTAACCGTTTTTTAACATTTACCCGTAATTTCTAAACATTTACCCGTAATTTCTTAACATTTACCCGTAATTTTTTAACATTTTTATATGAATTGTTAACATTTACCCGTAATTTCTGACATTTTTAACATTTACCCGTAATTTTTCACATTTTGACCGATTTTAACAGTTATTTAACATTTACCCATAAAAATAACACTTATCCGTAAATCATCACGTTTTTTCAATTGTTTACCCATTTTTACCGTTTTTTTCCATTTACCCGTAATTTCTAAACATTTACCCGTAATTTCTTAACATTTTTATATGATTTTTTAACATTTACCCGTAATATCTTTTATTGTTTTTTTAACATTTACCCGTAATTTTTGACTTTTAACATTTATCCGTAAAAAATTTAACATTTACCCATAATTCTTTTTTTCAGATTTTTACACCGACAACCAATCAGAAAACAACCAAAATCACACCAACCTCCCCACACCACCACCACCCCCCATCACAATCATCACCACTATCAACCCACCAATCAACACCACCCCCCATATCAAACATGAAGACGATATAACCCCCCAAAACCAACAAAAAACCAATTTTTACCCCACAATCAAACACGAAGAAGATGATGACAACAATTTGACCCCCAACCACCCCATTTACGAAGATGAAGATATTGATCACCCCCCCACTTATGAAGGCCATTTTCTTGATGATTCCGCCACAATCGATGATAATGATAAAGATTTGGGGAATAACCCCCCAATCACCCCCCAAACAACAACCAAAAAAACCGATCTTTTAGAATATTTAGTTAGGGGGGATGGTACAGTGACGTGTAAAATTTGTGGGGAGGTATTAGCAACTCGAACGCATTGGTATCGACATAAATACAAAATTCATGGGGGGGCTACCACCACCACTAATGGGGGGGTGTTACCAAATCCAATAATAAAACCAATCAGTCCAGCCCCCCTTTTCAAATGTCGTTTATGTAATGTATTTTTTAAAAGTCGTAAAGGTTATGTGGGACATGTTGGGGCGAGACATGGGGTGACGATGGTAATGGGGCCGAATAAAAAACGTAGAAAAAGTGATGAAACTGGTGGAGGGGGAGATGATGGGGAAAAAGAAAAAGAGGAGAAATTAGTGGCTGATATTATTCGACGTGTAAAAGAGGAATGTGAGAAACAAGGGGGTAATGGGGGGGAAATGAGGAGGGGGTATAGTCGACGAGCGACTTCGATTATGAATTTTGTATAAATTTGAGGTGGGGGAGATAGACGGGGGGGTTAGATCAATTTTAATTTTTCATTAAAAAAAAAACTCGTTTTTTGGGGGTTCGTTGGAGGAATTTGATTTCTGTATAAAAATCGTTTTTTGGGGGGTGGGGGGGGGTCATTTAATAGAAACTTCTCTTAAAAAGTTGGGGAGTGGTTCTCATAGGAAGTTTTTGTAGGTATTATGGGAGGAAGTTTTTGGAGGCATTTTGGGGGGAGTTTCTCATGGGAAGTTTTTGGGGGTATTTTTGGAAAATTTTAATAATTTTTTGAGGGGAGTTTGGAGGCGTTTTTTGGAAGTTCATAATTGGAAAATTGGAGATTTTTCTTGGAGATTTGGGGGGGAATGTTGGAGTTTTATTAAAGGAAAAAATCTTGGAGAAAAATTTTGGGGGGAATTTTTTGGAGAATGTTTTTGGAAAACTTTTTGTGTGGGGAAATCCTGAAATTGTTTTCAAAAAAAAATTGGGGAGAAGAATATTTGGAGGGAACATTTGGGGGGGTGGGGGGGTAACTTTTTTGGGAGAGGGAAATTTTGGAGAGAACATTTGGAGGGAACATTTTTGAGGAGGGGAGTTTTGGGGGGAGTTAACTTTTTTGAGGGAGGAAAATTTTGGGGAGAAGAATATTTGGAGAGTACATTTTTGAGGGAGGGGAGTTTTTTTTGGGGGGGGGGTTGTTAACTTTTTTGGGGAGAAGAATATTTGGGGCGGACATTTTTGGGGAGGGGAGTTTTTTGGGAGGAGTTAACTTTTTTTGTGGCGATTTGTTTGGGGGGAAAGTTTCAAAAAAATGTAAATATTTTGTAATTTCTGTGCCAAATTTTTTGAAAAAAATTAATTTTTTTTTCAAAAATTTATTTTTTTGCTCAATTTTAATTCCTAAAATGTGTCAAATATGTCAACTGTCATGTGTCAAATATTAATTTGTGATATTATTTAATAAATAAATTGTAAATGAATAAAAATTTTGTTTTTTTTTAATTTAGTGGGTTTTGACTATATAAACAAATGGCCAACTCAATTTTTGAAAATTTAATTCAAAAAATTTTTTGAGTTTTTTTGAATTTTTGATATTTTGAAAACTAAAAAAGGTATTAAAATGCGTTTGTGTTTGTGTTTGATAGAGAATTTTCTACTGATTCAGAAACTTTTTGAATTTTTTGAAAATTCCAAAAATTGAGCGAGTTATGGCGATTCTTCGAAAAAACACACAAGCTTTTTTCAAAATTCTGACATTTTTGACATTTAACAATATCAAACGTCATACAAATGTCAAATTTACTTTCAATCTGTCAATTAACTGTCATTTTTAACATTTAACAATGTCAACTGTCATTTAAATGTCATATTTAGTGTTTAAATGTCATTTTATTGAAGTTTGTTTAATTCAACTGTCATTAAAATGTCAAATTGACATACAAACTGTCACTTTAATGTTAATCTGTCAACTAAATGTAATTTTTGACATTCAACAATGTCAAACGTCTCATAAATGTCAAATTTACTGTTAATCTGTCGAAAAATTGTAGAGTGCTTGTTTTTTTCGAAAATTTCCAAAAATCGCATCAAAGCTCCCACAAAAATTCAAACTCTATTAAATTCTAGAATGAATTCCTCAAATTCTACAAAAAAAATCATTCAAAAATCATTTATCGTTTTCGCGATGTTTAAAGATTAAAAATTTGAAATTTCTTTTCGGATTTATTCCACAATAATTGAGACATAAAGCGCCATCTTGTAATAGAATTAGTAAATACATTTTATATAATAATACACATAAAAAATAAATCTGTAAAATTGAATATAAATATGAAGATGGCTCTGTAAGACATTTCAAGAATAAATTAGTTAAAAAAAAACAATATTATAAGTTGTATTTCTCGTGTTGGATAATAGGTGGCGCTGATTGACATTTTTAATAACAAAATGATAAATTTTTATAAAATATCGATTAATTTATGTTTATAATCGATTAATTTAGCTTGTTTATTGATTTTTAATTTTAAATAATACAGGATGTTTAAAATATTAACAGATTTGTAATTTGTGACAGCTGTCATGCTCTCTAATACGATTTTACTACAAAAAAAAGAAGAAGAATTGACAGATAATTAATAAAATCGCATATTTTATGAAAATATTGACTAATTTGTGTGTATAATCGATTAATTTAGCTTGTTTATCGATTTATAATCGTAAATAATACAGGATGTTTGAAATTGTTGCAGATTTTCAATTTTTGACATCTGTCATGCTAACTATTACCATTTTACCACACAAAAAAAGAAGAAGAATTGACAGATATTCGATAAAATTGCATATTTTATGCAAATATTGATTAATTTGTGTTGCATTGCATTTTTGACAAATTTTAACAGTTTTCTATTGAAATTTAATCATATTTTTATCAATAATCGATTTTTATTTTAAATTAGCAACTTTTTCTATAACGTTCAAGGCCACTTTTTGACAGATGACATCTTACGCAAAAAAGTCGTAATTTTTATGAAAATATCGATTAATTTGTGTTAATAATCGATTAATTATTCTTATTTATCGATTTTTAATCGTAAATAATACAGGATGTTTAAAATTGAAGCAGATTTGTAATTTTTGACAGCTGTCATTCTCACTAATACGATTTTACTACACAAAAAAAGAAGAAGAATTGACAGATAATCGATAAAATCGCATATTTTTAATGACAATATTGATTAATTTGTGTTTATAATCGATTAATTTAGCATATTTATCGATTTCTAATCGTAAATAATACAGGATGTTTGATATTGAAACGGATTTTTAATTTTTGACAGATCGAAATGTCAATTGTATAATTTTTGAAATCTGCGTATATTTCGAACATCTTTGCATATTTTTCGAAAAAAAATGCATTTTTGACAAATTTTAACAGTTTTTTATTAACATTTGATCATATTTTTATAAAAAAATCGAAATTTTGTAAAAATTAGCAACTATTTCTATAACGTTCAAGGCCACTGATTGACAGATCAAAACTTTGTATTGAAAATTTTTGAAATCTTTGCATTTTTGACTAATTAATTATTTTTCTAACAAAATTTAATCATATTTTTACCACAAAAAACAAAATTTTCAAAAAATTTACAACACTTTCAAAAAATGTCAAAATTGATAAACTGTCAAGAAAAATTGACAAATTTTCAAAAAATTGACTAATTTTCAAAAAAATTAACAAATTTTCAAAAAATTGCTTTTTTAACAAATTTTATCAAAATTTAATCCACATTTTTACCAAAAAACCAAAAGTTTCAACTAAAATGATTTTTGGAATGTTTGAAAAATAAGAAAATGGAGGTTTTTTGAATGTTTTTTGAGATTTTTGGAAATTTGAAAGTAGATTTTAAATAAGAATTAAATTCTGAATCAAATCCAAAAAACCGTTTTTTGATATCTTTTTTAGTTTTTGAGATATCAAATTCAAAATTTTGAAAATTTTAAAAATCCGAAATTTGTATTTCTCAGCGAGTATTTAATGTTATTTCAAATTTCAAAAAAGAATCTGAATTGGAATTAAATTGTGAATCAATGTCAAAAAACCGTTTTTTGATATCTTTTTTGGATTTCGAGATATCGATATCTCGTTTTTTTGGAAATTTTGATAAATCGAAAAATAGCGTTTTTTTGGGTATTTTTTGAAATTCGAAAATGAATTTTGAATAAGAATTAAATTCTAAATAATATCCAAAAAACTGTTTTTTATTATCTCTTTTAGTTTTTGAGATATTCAAAAGTGAGTTTTTCGAAAATTTGAAAAATCGAGTATGGCGTAACTCGCTTGTTTTTTGAGATATTTTGAAAATTCAAATTGATTTTGAATCAGTAAAAAATTTGTAAACAAATCCAAAAAACCGTTTTTTGATATCTTTTTTGGTTTTCGAGATATCGATAACTTGATTTTTTTGAGAATTTTGAAAAATTGAAATTTGTCGGTTTTTGAGGTTTTTTTGAGATTTTTTGAAAATTTGAAATTTGATTTTGAATCAGAATTGAATTTTGAATCGGATGCAAAAAACTGTTTTTTTGATATCTTTTTCGGTTTTTGAGATATTGGTATCTCGATTTTTTTTGAGAATTTTAGAAATTTGAAAAATTGTAATTTTTCGGTTTTTTTTTAGAGATTTTTGAAAAATTCAAAAAGTTTCTGAATCGGGAGGAAATTTCGAATCGAAATCAAAAAACCGCGTTTTCATATCTTTTTTAGTTTTCGAGATATCGATATCTCGTTTTGTCAGAAAAACGAAAATTTTGATAATCTCGCTTGTTTTTTGAGATATTTTGAAAATTTAAATTGATTTTGAATCAGTAAACAATTTGTAAACAAATCCAAAAAACCGCATTTTGATATCTTTGTTGGTTTTTGAGATATCGATATCTCATTTTTTCAAAAACCGGATATTTGGATATCTCGCTTGTTTTTTTGAGATATTCTGAAAATTCAAATTGATTTTGAATCAGTATACAATTTGTAAACAAATTCAAAAAACCGCATTTTGATATCGTTTTTGGTTTTCGAGATATCAAAAATCCAAAAAAAAGCTCGAGTGTTTTTTCGAAAAATCGTCATAAGTCACTCAATTTTTGGAATTTTTGAAAAATTCAAAAATTTTCTGAATCAATACAAAATTCCCAATCAAACTCAAAAAACCGCATTTTGATATCTTTTTTAGTTTCTAAATTATCAAAAATTCCAACTCGATATCTCGATTTTTAAACAAAGTTGATCGTATTTTGTTTTTTATCGAAAAATCGCCATAACTCGCTTGATTTTGGGAATTTTTGAAAAATTCAAAAAGCTTCTGAATCAGTACAAAATTCTTTATCAAACTCAAACAACCGCAACTCGATATCTTTTTGGATTTTGAGATATGAGAATTTGGAGAAAAGCTCGAGTGTTTTTTCGAAAAATCGCCATAACTTGCTCAATTTTTTGAATTTTTTAAAAACTCAAAATGTTCTTGAATCAGCAAGAATTTCTCTATCAAACTCATAAAACCGCGTTTCGATATCTTTGTTGGTTTTTGAGATAACGATATCTGGATTTTTACAAAAAAAAGTTGATTGTGTTTTGTTTTTTTGACAAAAATTTCTGTAACTCTCTTAATTTTGGGAATTTTTCAAAAATTCAAAAAGTTTTTGAATCAGTAAGAATTTCTCTATCAAACTCAAAAAACCGCATTTTGATATCTTCTTTGGTTTTCGAGATATCGATATCTCGTTTTTTCGAAATCTGTATACGAGGGGTTATACTTGGTACTACTTTTTTTTCGAAAATTGATGCTGTTTTGAGGTTTTTTGAGATATTTTTGAAATTTGAATTGATTCTGAATGAGTGAAAAATTTGGAATTTGATGGGAAAAACCCCATTTTGATATTTTTTTTTGGTTTTTGAGATATCGATATCTCGATTTTTTAAAATAGTTGATTGTGTTTTGTTTTTTTGAGAAAAATTGCTGTAACTCTCTCAATTTTGGAAATTTTTCAAAAATTCAAAAAGTTTTTGAATCAGTAAGAATTTCTCTATCAAACTCAAAAAACCGCGTTTTGATATATTTTTTGGTTTTCGAGATATGAGAATTTGGAAAAAAGCTCGAGTCATTTTTTCGGAAAAAACAAAAATTTTGAATATTTCGATTATTTTTTGAGATATTGTGAAAATTTAAAATAATTTTAAATCAGATTAAAATTCTTATTCAGAATACAAAATTTTAAGTTTCTAGCTTTTTTGGTTTTTGAGATATACATATCTCGATTTTTGAGATATTTTGAAAATCAAATATGGCCTAACTCTGTTGTTTTTTGGAATTTTTAAAATTTTCAAAAAGTTTCTGAATCAAATTTAGATCCTCATTCAGAATCCAAAATTTGGAGTTTGTACCTTTTTTGGTTTTTGAGATATTGTTATATCGATTTTTGAGATATTTTGAAAAATCCAATGTGGCGTATCTCAGCTGGTTTTTGGAATTTTTAAAATTGTCAAAATATTTTTGAATCAGTTTTAAATCCTCATTCAGAATTTAAAATTTTGATTTTCTACCTTTTTCGGTTTTTGAGATATGAATATCTCGATTTATGGGAATTTTGAAAACGAAAAATGATGTTTTTGAGTTATTTTTAAAGTTTTTTTGAAATTTGAAAAAGGATTTTAAATCAAAATTAAATTTTGAATCTAATCCAAAAAACCAAATTCTGATATCTTTTTTGGTTTTAAAAATATGAAAAATTCGAAAAAAGGTTAAGTGTTTTTTCGAAAAATTGTCATAACTCGCTTAATTTTAAAAATTTTTTAAAAATTCAAAAAGTTTTTGAATCAGTAAGAATTTCTCTATCAAACTCAAAAAACCGTGTTTTGATACCTTTTTTGGTTTTTGAGATATGAGAATTTGGAAAAACGCTCGGGTATTTTTTCGAAAAATTGTCATAACTCGCTCAATTGTGGGACTTTTTAAAAAATTCAAAAAGTTTCTGAATCAGGACGAAATTTCAAATCAAACTCAAAAAACCGCATTTTGATATCTTTTTTGGTTTTTGAGATATGAGAATTTGGAAAAAAGCTTGTGTGTTTTTTTGAAAAATTGCTATAACTCGTTCAATTTTGGGAATTTTTAAAAAAGTAAAAAAGTTTTTGAATCAGTAATAATTTCTCTATCAAACTCAAAAAAACCGTGTTTTGATACCTTTTTTGGTTTTCGATACAAATTCTCAAAAAAAATTCAAATTCCATTAAATTCCAGAATAAATTCCTCAAATTCTACAAAAAAAATCATTTAAATATCATTTTTCGTTTTCGCGATGTTTAAAGATTAAAAATTTGAAATTAATTTTTTCGGAAATTATTCCACAATAATTGTGACATAAAACGCCATCTTGTAATAGAATTAGTAAATACATTTATATAATAATACACCTAAAAAAGATATCTGTAAAATTGAATATAAAGTTTACTTAATATATATAAAGATGGCGCTGTAAAACATTTTAAGAATAAATTAGTTAAATCATTGTATTATGGAGGGTAGAGGTAAGGAGAACTGTCTCCGTGTATTGAATGTGTCCGTCAAAATGTGGTAAATAAGGGTGGCGCTACGATCGTAGTAGGGTAAATTTTAAAAAAAGCGCCATAATTTCTTAGAGTAGGATAGATAAATAAACAAGGAAAGACACATTTCCGCTTTATTATGACACCATTTTTAAAATAATCATAAGATACATAAGATAATCATAAAGTATAAAACGAATTTAAAATACACTAAACTGAATTCGCTGACCACGTTTTTTTATAGCACTTATATAATTTGTGACTTATATTACGAAATCATACGACATTTCAATCAATTTGTCAAAAACTGCTACATTCATTCTGTACCCTACATCTACTTTAGCGCCATTGTAGTGGCAAGTTTGAGAAGTGTTATGTTCCTCTAAAAAGTGGACACATTTTTAATCATTTCCCATTTAAGATCGTTCTCCTTACCTCTACCCTCCATACATTGTATAAAGCATAGATTATTATACTAGATACGAAAGTAGTCGTTTTTATGAATGAAATCGACAATTTCGTCTGGTGACCTTGAACGACCAATCAGAAGGTTTGTCCATAAGAGCAATGCTATTTTTTGACGTTCCAGAGTGGTCATTCATAAATTTCCAATGCAAATGTATAGGACTTTGACATTCCAGAGTGAGAGCTTTGATTGGTTGAAAGCAATAACCCACTAAATAGCGGTGCCTTTTCTAGTTTTTTGTACAGTCAATAACCAACAGTCACCGAAATTAAACTTAATCTGAATAAAGTAAATAAAGGAAAACAATTAAATTGCCTTATTTAAGGTCTAAAACAAAGTTTAATTAATGTTTTGCATTTGTAAATATGTGTTATATAGTTATTTAAAAGTGGGGTTAGGAATGGACATGTCAAGTTTAAAATTTACTCCCATCTAAAGCTTGTCTACAGAAATAAAGCATAGCTTTATTAACATTATATGTCCTGCATTTTACGACTCCTATAATCATTGGTTAAACAGAGTTAAGAAATTAACAGGTAATTGATTTGAAGTACTTAAATGTGTTGTTTCTAAGACATAACTTTATAGAATAATTCTGATTTTATTTTTTGTAGATACCTTAAGTCTTATAAAGAACTTTCTTCTGTTGTTCATTTTCTAAAAAAATATATTTATTAAAACCTGTTGTTTTTGAATAATGGTCCATTTTGAATTACCCATGAATATAATATGTAAAATATAATGTAAGAAAACAGGAAAGGTAAAGAATACACACATATTTTCTAATATATATTTAAATACATCAAATATTGTATGTAATTTTATAAATACACTAAATATACATTATATAACAATCACATGCAACATGCAGTCTTTAATTCTAAGAAACCATACATCTAAAAAATCTAATCTTAAGGCAAAAAAGGTAAAGTAGTTAAAATAAAATGTCACTACTTAACAAGAAAGTAAAAAAGTATTGGAGACTGTATATTTTGTTAATGACTATTGCAGAATTCACACTATTTAGTAATATTGAGTAGTTGATTTATCTAAAAAAGAATTTCATCAAATAATCTGTGAAAAAAGATGGAAAGGAATCCTTTTGATAAGTTTTAGCACCTGTTCTTCTAACATTTACTTGCATTAAAGTATGCTAAGATTATTTTTTCCTAATGTTTTTACATAATCCGTCTTTATTGCTGTTTCCATATTTGAAATGTATTGCAAGATTCATGTGATGACATCAACCACTTTTCATACAGTGTCTGTTTACTGGATCTGTATTTTCAGTGGCCCCTTAAAAGTTTACAATAGATTTCTGTATGTTAATATTTACAAAATAACAAGTACTGCAGAAAATATTTAAAATTTACCTTCAAAGTAAATAGGGTATTTGTATTGAGGATATCATTAGCTTGACACATCCTCTTGGACTCATATATAGTACAACGATAGAGCATACTATTTAAATTCCTGTGTATAACATATTTGTCATTTTTCTGTCTTTTAGTGGTATTAGCATTTTGAATATGTACAGCTGCTATTTATCCGAGCAAATATTGTTCACAACCAAAATAATTCGCCTTTGAATAACTACTTCTTGTTTCAGTAACTTGTTCTGTTCCTAAATAAAAGATTTTAGTCTCTGTAATCGACATATGTTGTGAGGTTTATGCGTCGACAGTTTGAGTACGTACTTTTAATCTTTACGATATCAATTTGAACGGTTGTGCTGTTTTTAACCTGCAAAAAAGTAGTTTTATTTACTATAGAATATACAATAAAAGAATCATTTATGTACTTACCTGATAAATAATAATTAAAACCTGCAAACTGTATACAAAGTTTGCAGGTTTTTATTTATCTAGATCTTTCCACTTCAGCGGGTTTTGCGAAAAACAGTATAATAATATCATTAAATTATAACAAATATTCGCAAAAGCAATAAAAGAAACGGTTTAAAATCGACAAGAATGCACATCGAAATTTCAGCAAATTTTAACCAAATCAAAACAATAATTATCTGACAGATACGTAAGTGCACCGTAAGTGGAAATAAATAGGTTCGTTCGTTTGCTTTTCGGACTATTTTCAACCAATCAATTGTATCTATTATAGTTCGCTTGACAAATATCATTTATTGAAACCTAATCCGAACATACTCGACGAACAACATAGTAGTAAATTCGTAGTAAAATATGTCATTTTGCATTTGAATCCTGACCAATCAGACCATCGTTACGTTCAAGGTCAACGAGCCCAAATCGCCACTTTCGTATCTGTTATAATCTGTGGTATAAAGACTAGTGCTTATACAATGGTTAAATAAAACAAAATCAATGTTTAAGTTCCATTTCTCGTATTGGATAATAGGTGGCACTGGTTGATATTTTTAATATAAAAAATGATAAATTTTTAAAAAATATTAATTAATTTATGTTTATAATCGATTAATTAAGCTTATTTATCGATTTTTAATTGTAAATAATACAGGATGCTTAAAATATTAAGAGATTTTTAATTTTTGACAGCTGTCATGCTCTCTAATACGATTTTACTACAAAAGAAGAAGAATTGACAGATAATTAATAAAATGGCATATTTTATGAAAATATTGATTAATTGGTGTTTATAATCGATTAATTTAGCTTATTTATTAATTTTTAATCACAAATAATACAGAATGTTTGAAATTGAAGCAGATTTGTAATTTTTGAAAGCTGTCATTCTCACTAATACGATTTTACCACAAAAAAAGAAGAAGATTTGGCAGATAATCGATAAAATCGCATATTTCATGAAAATATTGATTAATTTGTGTTTATAATCGATTAATTTAGCTTGTTTATCGATTTTTAATCGTAAATAATACAGGATGTTGAAAATATAAGCCGATTTTTAATTTTTGACAGATCGAACTGTCAATTGGACAATGTTTAAAATCTGCGTATATTTTGAACATCCTTCTACATTTTTTGAAAAAAATTGCATTTTTGTCAAATTTTAACAGTTTTCTATTGAAATTTAATCATATTTTTATCAAAAAAATTTTTATTTTAAATTAGCAACTTTTTCTATAACGTTCAAGGCCACTTTTTGACAGATGACATATTATGCAAAAAACCGTAATTTTTATGAATTTATCGATTAATTTGTGTTTATAATCGATTAATTTAGCTTATTTATCGATTTTTAATCGTAAATAATACAGGATGTTTAAAATTTAGGCAGATTTTTAATTTTTGACAGCTGTCATGCTCACTAATACGATTTTACCACACGAAAAAGAAGAAGAATTGACAGAAAATGGATATTTTGTGTTTTATTTCTTGTATTGGATAATAGGTAACGATGATTGACATTTTTGGAAAAAAAAATTATAAATTTTAAGAAAATATCGATTAATTTGTATTAATAATCGATTTTACCACAAAAAAGAAGAAGAATTTACAGATAATCGATAAAATCGTAAGTTTTAATGAAAATATTGATTAGTTTGTGTTTATAATCGATTAATTTAGCTTATTTATCGATTTTTAATCATCAATAATACAGGATGTTTGAAATTAAAGCTCATTTGTAATTTGTGACAGCTGTCAAGCTCTCTAATACGATTTTACTATAAAAAAGAATAAGAATTGACAGATAATCAATAAAATTGCATATTTTATGAAAATATCGATTAATTTGTGTTAATAATCGATTAATTTAGCTTATTTATCGATTTTTAATCGTAAACAATACAGGATGTTTGAAATATAAACAGATTTTTAATTTTTGACAGCTTCCATGCTCACTATTACGATTTTGACACACAAAAAAAGAAGAAGAATTGACAGAAAATCGATAAAATTGCATATTTTATGAAAATATTGATTAATTTGTGTTTATAATCGATTAATTTAGCTTATTTATCGATTTTTAATCGTAAATAATATAGGATGTTTAAAATTTCACCGGATTTTTAATTTTTGACAGATCGAACTGTCAAATGGAAATTTTTTTAAATCTGCGTATATTTCGAACATCCTTCAACATTTTTAAAAAAAAATTGCATTTTTGACAAATTCTAACAGTTTTCTATTCAAATTTAATCATATTTTGATCAAAAATCAATTTTTATTTTAAATTAGCAACTTTTTCTATAACTTTCAAGGCCACTTTTTGACAGATGACATATTACGCAAAAAAATCGTAATTTTTATGAAAATATTGATTAATTTGTGTTTATAATCGATTAATTTGGCTTATTTATCGATTTTTCATCGTAAATAATACAGGATGTTTAAAATTTAGGCAGATTTGTAATTTTTGACAGCTGTCATGCTCACTAATACGATTTTACCACACGAAAAAGAAGAAGAATTGACAGAAAATGGATATTTTGTGTTTTATTTCTTGTATTGGATAATAGGTAACGATGATTGACATTTTTGGAAAAAAAAATTATAAATTTTAAGAAAATATCGATTAATTTGTATTAATAATAGATTTTACCACAAAAAAGAAGAAGAATTTACAGATAATCGATAAAATCGTAAGTTTTAATGAAAATATTGATTAGTTTGTGTTTATAATCGATTAATTTAGCTTATTTATCGATTTTTAATCATCAATAATACAGGATGTTTGAAATTAAAGCTCATTTGTAATTTGTGACAGCTGTCAAGCTCTCTAATACGATTTT